>CALYLW010001500.1:0-127054 GCA_944989445.1 Ampullaceana balthica | reverse complement strand
GAAAGTTTTACACTTATAACTTATTGATATTACATTTAAACAGCGTCACAGACAAAAAGAATAAAGTCATACAGTTTATAAAGTAAACATGTGAAATAATGTGTTTGATTTGACTCGTGAATTGAAGTTTGAGAATAAATTGGACGATATGTGACATGGTGGGAAACAAAAATATAGGTTAAAAAAGCAACAACAAAAAAATTTTTAAAAAAAAATATAGTAATGGCTGCTCTACCATTACACATTTCTTCTGGATTCTGCCGATTTCTATATGAAAGGAAATACGCGAAATTTTAAGCGTATACATTGTCCGAAGTCAATTTTACCATTGTTATCAAATCTCGGTTTTATGTCAGAAACCAAAGGACAAGTTACTGTTGTCTGTCCTGATTGTCTGTCTGTAAGAGTTGTTTGATTGTTATTGTTGTCTGTAATTTTGTAAGAGTTGTCTGTCTGTTACATTTTCCAATGTTATTGTTGTCCGTCAGTTTGTAAGAGTTGACCGATTGTTAATTTTGTCTGTCAGTATGTAAGATATATATGATTTTAGGTGTGTCTGTCTGTTAGATTTTTCAGAAAGAGAGTGATGTATGAACACAGAGAGGTCACAATAGAAAGAAAGGGAGGGTTGAACACAGAGATGTCACAATATAATTAAAGGGAGGGTTGAACACAGAGAGGTCACAGTAGAAAGAGAGGTGAGTACTATTTCAGTTAGGTGAGTGCTGTTTTAGTTAGTGGATTATTGTTTTAGTTAGCTGATTAAAAAAATATATGGTAATGGCTGATAACTAGAACATGTCAACAAAGAAACGATTAGAAACGACAAGACCATGGTAGATATAATGATAACTAGGACATGTAAACAAATAAACGATTAGAAACGACCAGGCCATTGTAGACATAATGATAAATAGGACATGTCAACAAAGAAACGATTAGGAAACCAATCATTACCTCAAACAAAATTATCAGTATATGAGTAGTGTAAAAAGAAAAGATCAATAGTTTATATAACGTTAGAATATGTCATGTCAAACACACAAGGTTATTCGTGAAAATTACTCATTATAAATTTATCAGTAATTATGAAGTCATGTCAAAAAAGACTTAGTTAGTAATGTTAAGTTTGTTTGTTCTCTGAAGTGACTCCTTTTATAAAACTACTAACATATTTAGAAAGTGCAAATATGGACAGCAGCTTGTTTTTATTCGATTCAGTTTTTGATTGATATGAGAAACATTGTATTTCATTTAATTGTATGATTAGTATAAATGTCAAGTGGTATACCACTTGGATGATAATTTCTATTGGCATAAATAAATGAAAGTCAGCGGAGTAAAGTGGAGAACAACACATTTATATTTCAGACTAGAGATAACCCGCCAAAATTGACGGAATCTTGTTTTGCTGAAACAGCACTATAAAACAAAATCGATCGCAGCGCCACCTAACAGCACTACATCCATACAGACAACGGGAATCAATAACATAAGTAACGTATCCTTGTTTGATAAATACGAAATATTAAACTTGCTGAAATGTACACAAAGTATTTCATAATTATAAATCCTCAAATCCTATTTTTACATCGTTCCCTTCTGAAAACTTAAAATATAAGCTAAAACAATGACGTCATATAATTTTTTTTTAAAGTGCGTCTTTAATTTATAATTATTTTGCACACCTTTTTGCGCTCCTTCCGATGCACGCCGTGTATTAAAATATAAGCTCAAACTTTTATAATAAAGGCGAAAAAAAATTTAATGGGTAAGCCCGAAAAAAACCCATCAAGAGAATAAAACAAAATCGATCGCATCGCCACCTAACAGCATTACACATTACATCCATACATACATTGGGAATTATGTATATTGATTGTAAATAGACTTTGTTGTTTACATAATTTAAAATATAAGTGCTTAAAAGAGTTCTTTTCTTCCATTGAATTTAATTTCGGTAAGAATCAGATTAATTAAAAAAAACTATATAACATTCAAGTAACATAAGTTAGTAACTCACTTCCCCTGAAAAATTAATTTTACCGTAATATAAATATTGAGATCCTTATATTAAATTTGCAAGTTAATTTTATTAGAAGTAAAACTTCATATTAGAAATCATCAGCACCGGTGTTTTCTGGTGCAGCGCAGACGGAAATACAATATATGCACTTTAACGTAGCACAGTCCTAAAGGATTTATTTCTTTTTTTAGCTAACAAATTAGTGCCACTTTTTTTATTTATATGGTTACAACTTTTTGTATCAATTATACATTATCAGAATAAGGATTTAAATTTTTATTTAATTTTGCCCTTACATTAATTTTTTTAAAAATTTTGTCATAAAACCACATCGTGTTCATGTCTCTTTTAAACAACCAAATTGTTTAAGTGATACTCTATGACATAAATTTTTAAAAATGCATGATGTGGTGAGAAGATTTGATTTCCGTGACTAAGGGTATAGTTACTGATGTGGCAATCTAGAAACACACAAATGACGTAACAGATTTCCACAAAATAAAGAAATTATTGAAACAGTCAAATACATTTTTAATTAATATTTTAAAAATAAATTGAATATCTACAGTGGAAGCTGTTGAGTTGCTTTGTTTGTATGGCATAGGTCGTCCAGCACTCGCTGCCATAGAGGAGTGTGCTGAGCACGCAGGCCTTTCAGTTACGATGCTTGCGCAGGATTCTGCACATCAAGTGGCAGGATACGATCACGAATGTCGAGGTACTCAGAAGGAGTCATATGCTGAGCAATGCACTCAATCCTGACTGATAGGCGCCTGCGGTGGTTGGGACATGTACGCAGGATGAGCCTGGAGCGCATTCCAAGAGCCTTGCTTTACGGCGAGCTGGCAACTGGTATGCAGAAGAGAGGACGCTTCAAGGATGTCTGCAAGAAAGACAAGACTCTGGCGCAGATTGACAATAAAACGTGGGAGACTATTGCTGTGGAGAGCACCTCCTGGCGGGAAAAAGTGCGCGAGGGCATTAAAGTCGCGGAAGCTTCCCTTACAGCCAGGAGCGAGGAGAAAAGGGCCAGGAGAAAGGGGAAGGGGGGTAGAGAAGCAGGAGGAAACGCCATCATCCCATGAGGATGGATGGATGCCATAGATAGATATCTACAAAATCCTTAACCATAGATAATCCATCCTTAATCCCTACTAGCCAATATATGATCATGATCGATGGGTGTCCAATGGTCACAGAGGCGTAGTTCCAATACGGCAATGTAACAGTACTGACGTAAATGATGGGTGTCCAATGGTTAACATAAACCCAGGAGAGCCAAATACCAGGTAGATCTCGAATTGCCACTATTTTGTGTCGTGAAGCTGTGGTGTTATCTTTCCCCACAAATACGTAAGATCGCTGTTGGTGACCAAAACTCCAGTTCCGGGATTTTTAAAATGAGAATTTTTTTTTCATGTACCAGCTTTTATAACTTATTGTCAATGGACGCTGATTGGCCACTATCTATTTTCATTTGGTTTCAGTCAACAGTGCTAGTCCACTTCTGCTTCCGAGGTATAACATCGAGAAGTTTCTCTCACATACTCCGACCTAAATAAAATAAGGGAAAAGTGGGGTTTTATCATGTTTTATTATCACCCTTGTTTTCATTTTAGGGGTCACAGAGCAGGAAATTTAACACGAGGCTTAAGGGTCCCATAATTATCGTCATTGGTGATATGGGTTATCTCTGTCTGTTATCACATGTGATATCGGTTATATCTATCTGTTATCACAGGTGATATGGGTTATCTCTGTCTGTTATCACATGTGATATCGGTTATATCTATCTGTTATCACAGGTGATATGGGTTATCTCTGTCTGTTATCACAGGTGATATGGGTTATCTCTGTCTGTCAACTCAGGTGATATGGGTTATCTCTGTCTGTTATCACAGGTGATATGGATTATCTCTGTTATCAATTCCCGCTTTCATGTCTGAAACTAATGGATATGTTAGTGTTGTCTGTCCTAAATATATAATTATAAGAGTTGTATGTACTTAAAATATATATGTCTTTAAGTTTTGTCTGTCTGTTATCTTTGTTAATGTGAGTGTGGTCTGTCAGTTTGCAATATTTGTTGGGGTTGTATGTGTTTAAGTTGGTTTGTGTTATATGTCTATAAATTTGTTCTTATTGTTAAGGTTGTTTTATGCCAGATATTTCTTATTTTTTGTATTCTCTAAATAGTACAGATGTTTGAATTGTCTGTGTGTAAAAGTTGTCTGTTTGTTAGTATTGTCTGTCTGTCTGTAAGAGTTGTTTGATTGTAAGTGTTTGATAGTGTTGTTTGATTGTTATGTTGTTTAGCCAGTAAATTCAATAAGACATTTGATAAAATTCCATATATCATATTTAAATGGAAATGAAATCATTGACACAAGTTTGAACTCACATAAAAACACATAAGGGACAATTTACAAAATAAAATATGATCTTTTGTAATATCTGACTTCCAATGACTCTGTATTTTCCATGCAAGCCGCACTAAAAAGCACCGCTATATACTTACTTAATATGAGATTGTAATTGAGACAACTTAAGCGGCAGTATTAATGAGAAGAACATAATAGTATTTTCTTTAAATTTGTTTTAATTGCAATCTATAAGTCCATACGACATATTATTACTTAGTTGTATTGCATACACTTTGTATTGCATTTACATAACTATCATGTATATAATTTTTTTATTTTAAAGAAAAACTACATTTTTAGAAAACTTGTTTCCTAAAATGAAGACAACTATAATTATAATGCATTTATGTATTCCTTTGCCTAATTGATGAAAAGAAAATAGCGGAAATGTATAGCACAGTGCCGTTTATCTAAGTGGCTTGCCACTTGTCTTCGATCCCTTAAATAAGGGATAACAATTTCAATAACTTTCTACCTTTCTTCTACCACCAGTATAGACGGAGCTCGATTTAAACAATTTATTGTAGCTAGTTTATTTTGTTCCTTTATGGCTTAGCATAGTGATGGGCGCTGCGGCAATCCATGAGGTGCGATGACGCAGTTTACATACGGGAGGGGGGGGGGTGCGGAAAATAACTTTACAGAGGTGGTGATAGCTTCAAATGAAGAGGAAAGTATTTATAAAATTAGATTTATGTTTTTGAGAAGCTATAAAGCCTTCCCAGATACAAGAACATTTGACTAAAATGTATGGTGATAAAAAAGAAAAAGGATTTATCCTCTTTTCGAACTATAAAAGATAAAAATAAATAAACAACTGACTTTGACAAAATTCCTTTCAACTGAAACACAAAAGATGGCTATTGCTTGCAGTAAGTTAGGTAATACGTACTGAGATGCACAAGCCAGCATCTGATAATATCAAGAAAATGTGGTTGAGAAAAATAACACTGCAAAGAAGAATTATAGAAATTGCTAAAGATGTGGTAGGTTCATTGTGCAGCTATTAAATAATTTAATAACATCTCATTTTTTATTTAGTTAGATGAGTCATCTTTGCCAGGAAATTGGACAATACTTTTAGCATACGTGCGGTTAACAAAGGAAAAAACACATTTCCAAAGAATATTCATTGTCCACTTTATACAAACTGAATACTAAAAGATAATCAATATTTCATTTATTGGATGAGTTGGTTTTTTTTAAAATAAATAAAAGCATCTAAGTAATATCGTATCATTAGTCACAGATGATGCTCCAGTGATGGTAGGGCACTACAAGTGTTTTCTTAAAAATAAAATAATAAGGTGCCAAATACATTCTCAGTACCCTGTATCATCCATCGTCAACATCTAGCTGCCACACATTTAAGTGCATACTTCCATACGTCATTATCATATTTAATTAAAATCTATCTACTCAATAAAAAAGCAAATCATTGACTGACATATTATTTACACAGTTTTATATTTAAAGAGGATAAATAATTTAATCGTGTTCAGTTTCATAGAGAAGTTCGTCTGTTGTCAAGAGTGTCTGTTTAGAAATGTTTTATAAACTTTTTAACTCAGTTTTCGATTTCTTGAGGGTTATAAATGATTCTTAAAGATCCAATTAAATGCAATCGAAAACTTACCTGCCTTACCTGACGGATTATCTCAAAATTTAATTAAATTTATTTTCATCTTCAAGTTGATGAATTGAATTCAAAAGAAAAAAAATCTGTCATTTCTGATTGTATGACAAAAATTCAACAGCACAAAACAAATTTGGAGGAAGAGAATTCAGTCAGCTCTAAAATTTATCAGGCGCAGAAATAAGATATGAAGATATACTTTTTTATTGTCAGCAATTTAATGCTTCCCACGGTTTGAAATAATTTTGAAAATGAAAACACCCGATTGGATTTTGGATTTTTAACGCTATTTATTTGGGCATTGCGTTTATAGATTCAAAATGTCTGATCGGTCTTTTCGACTTTGAACAGCAACTCCTCCTGAACTATACCAGATAGATGGTTCGGGTCTTTTGCAAATATGTTAAGGACGTTCCAAGAATGTGCTCGGGGGCAAAAAATTACCGAAAAGATTTACTGGATTTCCTGGAAAATAAAAAAAACGAAAAAATATCTTATCTTATCAATTTCTCGCCAACCTTAACATATTGGAACAAACGTCAAACGGCAGCTTATAATATTTAGAATTAATGTTGGAGAAGGAATTTTTCAAAAATATCTTCTTGGTTCGTCTCCCGTAATTTTAGCAGCAATTTATAGATAGCAATTATTTTGTTTAGTTTTAGAATTATTCATTTGCAATGACTTTTAATGTAATCTAGAATTACTAGGTTGTGCTGCGCGGAGTGAGCGCCTGCGGCGACCTCTTTTTTTCAAAAGCCCACCTAACTTGTCCTTGTTTGATAAATACATAATATTAAACTTCCTTAAATGTACACAAAGTATTCTATAATAGGGGTTGTAGGGCGCCTACGGTGCCCACTTTTTTTGGGTCAAAATCCCAAGTAACTTATCCTTGTATGATAAATACGAAATATTCCTGAAATTTAAACACAGTATTTATATACTATTTTATACAGTGCTAATCACCACACGATTTTTTTAACTGCACGTCCCCTCTGTCCTGTCCGTGACGCTGATAATTTTAGAAAGTTGCGCACCAAATTACTGCACCAAAAAACTAACTCTTTTGTCAGTCAGCACTGTTTACAACACAAATGCTGACGTCAAAGGTTCGTGCGTTGTTTGGTTAATGTTAATCTGGAAATCAAAATGATTATGATTTTAAAATCCCTTATATTAACTTCACCGCCGTCTCTCTCTGTCTCTCTCTCGGGCGAAAAAACAAAAGACAAAATGACCAACTTCTCGTGAAGCTATCGAGGTGAAATTTGGTACATGGACCCGTGTCACGCAACAATGCATCGTATTAAAATTTCAGATCGATCGAACGTACCGTAATTAAATTAATGCATTTTTAGTTTATCTATATACGAGGTATGTAATTCAATTTCAAGGTTTGTTATTAATTTTTTTTTACGTGACGCTCAGTTCGCGCGTTGACGCCACATGGTCGATGTACCGGCGTGCTTTTGTTTACATTTAACGTGTCAAGCTGAGCTCGGTCCAGCGATCGGTGACCAGACCTTTCCCCTCCCCCCCCCCGGGCCGGGTAATAAAGCAAAGGGGAGTTAACACAGTTTCAGTCTGTAAATGTTTGTCGCGTGTGAACATAATCAATACCTTTAGTTATGTCTCATATATAAGGGATTTATAGTCAAAAACTTTGTTTTTACGGGTCTTTTTTATTAAGTCTATATTTTCAATTTAAAAAAAAAGCAGAGTGATATCCCTAAGCGTTAGGCGTGAGTCAGTAATATTTGAGGGTAAAACTATAATAGGTAGTTAATGGGGTTTTCTTGCTTTATGAATGCGAATGTTAGACTGTGGCGCCTTGCGCATTATATTGACACATTCTTGGTAAGACTCTAGAATGATTTCCTTTGAATAAAAATATGGTAAATTCTTTGTTCGAAATTGCGTTTAAATATTCATTCGAGTTTTTATTACTTGTTTTCAAGTGCAAGCAAAGAATAATCAACACAGCCATGGCTGTTAACTCAAGTTGCCAATTTTCCCATACAGGAGTAAACAAATTCCCAGATTAGACTAAAAATTCCCACATGCATTAAATCCTGAAGGCGAAGAGCGGAAAATCCTAGCCAACACGTCAAAAAAAAACGAAATAAAAAAACTAGACACGGTAAAAATAAACAAATATGACGTCACAAAGCCCACCCCCCACCCTAAAAAAGTATTTCCTATTTTAAAATGAGCATGTTTCAAATCATTTTATTTTATTGTCATTCAAGTATGTATTTAATCTGAATAATTTGACAATCGCAAATATTCCCATTTTTAAGGCCATAAATTCCCAAATTCCCATTTCTATGAATTTGGCTAAAAAATTCCCACAATTTGGGAAATTTCGCATAAGTTATCAATACTGGCCTATACCAGGGTTAAGAAAAACTCTTTTTTTACATTTTATCCCTCATTAATTGTAGCGAAGTCCAGTAGCATGCCACTTGAATAAATAGCCAGTGACAATTTTGGGAAAAACCTAGCCCATTCGTCGAAAAAAACCTAGATCCGAAAGAAAAACCTATACACACTAAAATTTAACAAATATGACGTCACAAAGCTTTACACGTGCACACTTCCCCCGAAAAAAAGAACTATAATTTTTTTAAAAATATGATTTCCTATTTGAAAATGAGCACGTTTCAAATCATTTTATTGTCATTTTAAGTGTGTATTAAGTCTGACACTGCTGTCTAATATCGTATAATACGCGAAGCCATTTAAATTGTCATTAAATAAATTGTAAGTAATCAAATATTTAAGTGGAGCATTCATTTAAAGTTGCGAGTTTTTTATTTGACGTCACAAGTCTTAATTAAAAAGCCCTCTCCATTGTCACACATCTCACAAAAACAACTAAAAACGCTAAAAATAAATAAATATGACGTCACAAAGCTCCCCCCACCACCTTCCAAAAAAAGAGAAAAAAAGAAGAAAAAAAGCCATGTTTCTTATTTCAATTTTAGCATGTTTGAAATCATTTTATTTTATTTCCATTGAGTCTGTATTTAGTGTAAGGCTGCACTCTAATATCGCAACGCGCGTGAGGCCCTTTAAAACGTCATTAAATAAATTCTAAGAAATCAAATAATTATGGGGAGCTTTCATTTAAAGTTGCACATTTTTGAAGAACGACACAGTTCTTAAACACCCCCTCCCCCTTGTTTCGAATCTCAAAAAAAGTGTGATCTACTCTCAATGCGTGTCGGCATTTATTAGTATGCTCTACATAACTATTTGTAAAATATACTTTTATATGCATTTTTTCATTGATTATTTCATCTTCCTTATAAATCTTATTGGCAATCTTATTAGCATTCTTAAAATCATTCTTATTTTATCTATTACAGACGCTCCTTTTATACAGAAGATAATTGAGTCCTACATTAATACATTGTTTATGTCTCGTCTTGCAATTTTGTTTGAGTTTTAAATTTTGGTTTTCCTCGTTTCATTTGTTCCAATTCCAAATTCCGGACGGAAAGAACGAGAATTTGTATGTGTTTGTTGATGCATACGAAATAGGAAAAGGGTTTTTCTAACTATGTCTATCTGAGTGTTGTATTAGTATTAGATTATCTATAGTCTATACTCTAATACCGTGTAATATTCTCTCAACGCAGACATAAAAAAAATGGTAGAGCTGTTAAAGTCTAATGAAATTGAATATTTTGGCTCATTCAAGTTGTTTTATCTAGTACCATAATTTTTCAGACAGATTTGGCCACCTTTCGAATTCAGTAGCATAGAGCCTTAGATTTAGATATAATAATGTAACATCATAGAGTGGCTAAAAATACTGTTGCCACGTACTGCTTATTCTTGAAAAATCTAATTTTTTAGGATGTTAATCGAACATATTTAATTATTTTGGTACTTTCACATGGCATATTTACATTTTTAAAAAAATAAATAAAAACCTAGATTATGGCTCTAGGTTGAATAAAATGAACAAAAAAACTTTTTTAAAACGGTGAGGCCCAGCTGCAGTGAGGAATGTAGAATCTCGCATGAAAAAGCAGAACATAATTTATGAGTCACAAACTCAGTAGTCACGAGGGGTTAGAGGAAATAGGGGATTTTTTTGACATAGTATCTCTCATTACAGGGAGCGAAGTCAAGTGGCATGCGACTCAGGTGTATAGATAATTATGTCTAGCAGAGTGTGTGGTCGTTTATACAACTAGACATAAGAAATGTATCATTAAATATATTAACTTTGTAGTTTCCATCATTTTAAATAAAGATGATTTTTAAAACTTTTATTTTCGTTAACACAAAATAATTACATATTATTTCATGATACATAAAAGATTTAAATTCATTAATAGAAATCTAGAATACTCTTTCCGATAAACCTATAATAGAGAGGTTCATTGACACAGTATTAAGCAAGTGCAACTTTTCATTAATCTTCCAAACTAAGTTGTTTTATGTACAACGTCATATTAAATAAATCAGTACTGGTTCTTTTTAGTGCACTCTGACAGGAAATATGAACTAAATGCATTTCAGACATGACAATAAAAAGCAATTTAATCTACAAATTTCATTTGTTCTTTAATGACAACAACAAAAAATCCTATTAATACATTTTTTTGTACTTGAGAATGTATTTGTATTGCATATTTTCATTTAAATAATAATCGAAAACTCCTCACTTCATTATCATTTTCTAACGACAAACACGTACACACATAAACAAATTTAAATATCCTACAAAATGTAAAAACAATAATGGTGAGATGCAATCAGCTATGGCGGATTAAAGGGGGGGGGGCTGATTGTGCTAAAGTCAGGTGTGGCGATAAAGATGTTTAATGTATATATTAAGTGACTAAGTGGTTTAGAGGTGTAATATAAATGATCACAAGGATCGGTCCTTATGTCCTCAAGGATACCTTTAATTGCCTCAACACAATTTACATATAACAAACTAGGGTAGCGTAAGTTAAATTAATGAAATTTAATTATATTTAAACATCAGATTTGCAAATGAATTATTATGAATAAATTACTCAATGATTTAATATAGCCTAACTATAGTCCCTTCTAGTAGAGCATTATCATCATCAGATATAGTCCCAACTTAATGCTCGTTGGTAAGATACTTATATTGTCATCAGAATCCTAGGAATCCCACTGAGTATTCGCACGACTCTCTTCTACTGGTAGTTGAGTTGGATTGCTGTCCGTTGGTGAACCGTGCTCCCAATGTTGTCTGCGGTGTTGGTTCACAGGGGATGCTTGATTGAGTGTTGTTCTGTGTGTTCAATTTGTTATATCACTGTTGCCTCTGGATGCTGCTGGGTTCGACGATTTCTGTTGTTTTCTGTTGATTATCACGTTACTCTCCTAGTATGGGAATAATACCTCGTCTATTATCAGACGACTTCAATTGACAGCTAAGGATAATCTGTTCAAGTCCCGTCTCCACGTTACAACAATTCCTCCTGGCGTATGGCCGGGCCAGGATACTACTCGCCTGTGTAGTGGGTCAAGTAGATCACTGGATTTACCGGGCACCAGGAACCAGTCTAAAAATAGAAACAAACCTAGGGTAGTTTCCTATAGTTATATTTCTGCTTTGTCCACTTCTAGCACTGAACCTTCAGAGCACAGTACCAAGAGGGATCTCACAATTTTACATGAATACAAATTATCATTAAGATTTTAATAGGTTATCTATAACCACGGGTGTAGACATAAATGGCTGACACCTGATATGTGGGTTAATATCAATATTAACGTAACTTATTTTATATATTTATATCGTGTTCCATTTGACTGATGGAAACGAGTGTATTTATATATAGTAAAAAGAATATGCTGAATATTTAAATCCTCATATAGTTCGACATGGTAAACTAAGATTAATTCAATAATTACGATATGTATTAATTATAATTCAATAATCAACATTCAATTAATGGAAAGAAATGAAAGAATATACAATGCTTAAGTAAATTAGTTATAGTCAAGCCTACCGGTGCTGGTTTAGAAAAGTTGGCCTTTCCAATTCAAGAATGAAATACCAAGTCCGTTAAACTGAGAATGTATTCACTATGTCTGTGACTATCTCCAGTTAGATCTTGGCAGGAAAAGGACGAAATCCTCATCTGCTCTTGTATTTATAACCTTCGGATGACGTGGAATTCAATTACTTTCTGATTGGATGTTAATCACTGTCCGTTGGCCTTGGTTTTGTATTTGTACACCCCGTACTTGATAAATTAATAAGTTCCATTATTTGTATGTTGAGATTACAATGCATCAGAGTTAATTCCCTTTCGTTGTTTATGTACTACGGTGTAGCATTAAATTGGTGGTTCATAAATTTCGTCACAGAAGACAAAGACAATGATTTGTGGCACAATTAACATGAAATAATGATTATGAATGATTTATTTGCAAAATTTAACGAAACTAATTTAAAACAACAAGGTAACCAATTCAATTTAATCAAAAATAAAAATGTCATATCTGCATTTGTAGCAAAACATTTTCTGTACAAACAAAGCTTGGGAAGAGGAGAATGTTTTCAGTTTCCAATTTTTTTTTGAAATTGCAAAATAGAGATAAAGATTTGTTGGCTCACCGTAAACACTTAACGACTCTTCATGCAAACCTGAACCAAACATTTGAGGATATTTTCGCTTGGATATTCCCGACAGGCAGTTGAGTCCTTTAGCGTGGACAAATACATACTAACGCAGAAGCAGCGTATATAAATATCCCCACATTAGGAACTTAAACCAATGTTTGAACGAGGATACCACGAACTCTGGTTACAAAAACAGATCCCAATTTTATATCCCGCATTATTGGTTATTGTACAGAAATTGTTGACTGCTTTCCCGTCTTCACGTGAATTTAGTGTCGTTATGAACCACATTACAAATAAAATTAACAAAAAAACTTTTTAAAAGAATGAGGCCCAGCTGCAGTGAGGAATGTAGAATCTCGCATGAAAAAGCAGAAAATAATTTTTTAGTCACAAACTAAGTAGTCACACAGGGTGAATCAGAACTCTAAGTTTTATTGATATTTATTGTGATCGATTGTGGGATTTAATTTGAGATATACAATTTGATCAACTAACACAAAAGTTCTGAGTCCCCCTGGGTACATTCGATCGATGTGAACATTGTATAGCTTTATCCTCCCCACAAGCCAAACCTACTGTGAAAATTTCAGCTCTCTAGCAAGTCAAAAAACGTGTTTACGAGTGTTTTGAAAAAGTTGACGACAGAACCGGATGCGTTAAATCCGTAATCCTTCGCGAGTTAATAGGATAGGGGCCTCCAAAATAGAAACCGGCTACAATTTAGTGCTGTGTTTGTGGTTGCTACTCACAAACATTGATCCAGACATAAATACACACATAAAATATAATCACGTTCATCCAAGTCATTGTTTAAATTCTATTTTAAACAAAATTTATAATTTCAATAAATACTTTTATTTTGTACAATGCATTTATGTAGTTTTTTCACTTGGGGATCCGCGGGCAAGTTTTGACTATTAAAGGGGTCCATGGATCAAAAAAGTTTGGGAAACACTGATTTAAAGTATAGCGTTTTTGATATGACGTCACAGTTCTTAAACACCCCTCTCCCTCTTTTCACATATCTCATTAAAGTGTGACCCTCTCGACTCCCCTAGATGCGTGTCGTCATTTTTAAGAACGACCCCTAGGGTATTAGTATGTTCTACATAAGTATTTGTAAATTATACTTACATCTGCATTTATTCATCACTTATGCCATCTTCCTCATAAATACAAATCTTATCAGCATTCTTGGAACTATTCATATTTTATCTATTACAGATGTTTCTTTTTTATAAAAAAGATTATTTAGTCATAACTTTATCCATTGTTTATGTCTCGTATTGCATTTTCAGTTGAGTTTTAAATGTTGCTAGATCGTTGGTTTTTTCTCCTTTGATCAGGCAACTCATTCAACTTCTGAATTCCGGACGGAAAGAACGAGAATTTTTATGTGTTTGTTCTTGCATACGAAATAGTAAAAAAAGATTTTTATAGCTATATCTATCTGAGCGTTGTATTAGATTAACTTTTGGTCTATAGCATGTTTACTTGAGAGAATATTTTCTCAACGCAGGCAGAAGAAAATGGTAGAGCTGTTAAGTTTGTCATAAAGAGTGATAAAATTGAATATTTTGGCTCATTCAAGCTGTTTTATCGTGTACCAGATTTCTTTAGACAGATGGCACCACAGTAGCGCTACCTTTCGAATTCAGTGGAATAGAGCCATAGATAGCATAATTTAACATGACAGAGCGTCTGAAAAAACTTTTGCCAACTGCTGCTTACTTTTAGTTTTGAAAAATAGAATTTATTTAGGATATTAATTGCACATATTTAATAATATTTTTACTTTAACATCGTGTAATTACACTTTTTATAGAAAAACATAGATTATAGCTATTTTTTAAATTAAAAAACCTAGATCTAGGTTGAAAAACCTAGCGCTGACAGCACAACTGGCAACATATAAGCACTATGAGAGTGCAATGCTCTTAGTGAAATTATTTGGGAAAAAATAGTAACACAAAAAATACACAAAAAAGCTACAGTTATATCTAAGTTATTAGTATTCTATGTTCTACATAACTATTTATAAAATATACTTACATCTGATTTTATTCATCACTCATGTTATCTCACTTATAAATTTCAATCTTTACACATTATTGGAATTATTCTTATCTTATCTATTACAGACGCTCTTTTATACAGAATATTATTGGAATTATTCTCATCTTATCTATTACAGACGCTTCTTTTATACAGAATATTATTGGAATATTCTCATCTTATCTATACAGACGCTCTTTTATACAGAATATTATTGGAATTATTCTCATCTTATCTATTACAGACGCTTCTTTTATACAGAATATTATTGAGTAAGGAATTGGCCAAAATGTTTACTTGTGTATTCGTCTATTAAAGAAGTAATTTTTTTTATCACACAATTCGTAGGAGTATATTGTATTTTATTGTAAGGCAGTCCAATTCCATGTTAAAGATTGAAAAAGATGGTATGTACTTTCATGACATAATGAGTACGTATGTCATCACGTGGTCTATGGTGACGTCATCTTTAAATATCAAGGTTGTTACAACACAATGGTGACTGAAGATAAATAGCTGCAGATTTATTTAACCCGCTAAATCGGCTACGTTTTCATACATTTGGTGTCTCTTAAAAAAAGTTTTTTCATAATTGAAAAAATACATGTTTAAAACTAAAGCAAAATAATTTTTGAAAATTTTTATACTTAAAGGAATATATTTATTTTGTGACTGCGGCAGAGAATTATTGATATATGAACTGTTCTTTGATGAGATTATAACTCACTCTTTAAGTATATAATATTTTAAGTGAAACAAATCTAGTCAAAGATTGTATTTTTAAAAAATTAAGTGTGTATTTAAGTAAAGCTGAAATCATTTGTGTAATTGTTTTTATAGTTATATATTTATATATATACAAGTCGGTATATGCACTTCTACTTAAAATTGTGTGAATTTTTTGAATTTGTATACGTGGGTATACGTGTGTGTGTGTGTGCATTTTTTATGTGTCTTTGTGCCTGTTTGTGTTGATAGAATCGTAAACAATATAGAAGCCAAAAAAAAATAATTTGTTGAAATTGAAAAAATAGACGTAAAATCATAAACAATTTAGTTTCGAGGTTAACAGAGCGTGTGGTGTTTCTCGCCGTAAAATATTATATGTCATCAATTACCCAAACAATCATAAAATACTTTGTGTATATTTCAGAAAATAACAATGCAATTAGCAGTATTTGATAAACAAAAAAAAATTAAAATAAAGTTGTATTGTCAGATGTGACATGCATTAACTTTAAATTTCTTTTCAGCGTGCACTAAAAAGCACCGGTACTGATCAATTTAATATGACGTTGTACGTAAAACAACTTAGTTCATAAGATTAATTAGAAGACTAAACACATTTTAACTTGTTTTAATTCTTGTATACGTCTATGAGAAACAGTATTCTTGATTTGTATAACAATGTGTTATGTTTATTTACACAAAACTATACTTGGACAATTATTTAATTTGATGAAAAAGTGGATTTTTAAAATATGTTTTTTTAAAAATTACGGAAACAATGAATTTAATGTGTTTACTGTCAAATATATCATGTCTAATTGTTGCAGTGTGCGTACTCTCTACATTAATGTTTCCCGTTACGTCTTTTTTATATTATGTGGCTTGCCACTTAACTTCATTCCCTTTAAAAAGGGATAATGTGCCGATAAATTGCTGGTTTTCTTTTACCCCTAGCAAAGTCTGAATTAAATTCAAACTATCTCATGAAACTAGTTCATTTTTTAAATGACTTTAAATGTTTCATGAAAATTATAAACTTGCGATAAAAAATATACTCCTTTCATGAACTTTATCTTTTGTGTGCACACTTGACTATATATTTTATGATTGATTAAACACTATGTTGTGTGCACACTTGACTATATATTTTATGATAGATTAAACACTATGTTTTTATAGACTCCTCATAACACTGCTCGAGACCATGTTAAAAGATTTCTTACAATATCATCACATCAATTGTTATGAGTTTTTTATATAGATCATAATAGTAGAGGCTTGGTTGTAAATGTTTTATAACAACTGTCACATTTGGAACCGTTTGATGATTAAAGCCTTGAGGTTGTTTTATATAGATCTTATCTTAACTTATCTGTTTACAGACGCTCCTTCTATACAGAAGATTATTGCGTCCTACGCTTGTCTATGGTATGTGTTTAGTCCTGCATTTTTATTAGAGATTTAAATGTTGATAAAGTGTTGGTTTTACTGGATTCTTCAGGCAACCCATTCCAAGCCCGAATTCCGGACGGGAAGAAGGAAAACTTGTATGTGTTTGTTCTTGCATACGGAATAAGAAAGGTGTTTTTATCCTTATGTCTATCTGAGGGTTGTATTAAGTTATCTTTGTGTTGTATTTCTAATTTAGAATTAATTGGTTTATGTATGATTACTACTTTGCTCTTGGTTCTTCTATCCTCTAGTGTTTCAAGGTTTAATGACCTTAATAATAGAGACTTGGTTGTAAATATGTTATAACAACTGTCACATTTGGCACCGTTTGATGACTAAAGCCTTGAGGTTGTTTGTTTGTGTACGTACATTTATACAGCCTTTCTATTGTATTTCAATATGTTGTATAATTTGATTCAATGAAATAAAGAAGTGAATGATAACAGTTACAATAACTTAGAAAATAGTGCACAAGACTGCAATAGTATAACTTTTTTAGTATTTAAAACTTCAGGATAGAGATAACATAAAATATTATATTTTGTATTTGTTCAAAAATGTCCAAATATAGCAAATATTATTCGTTTTTTTAACGATGCATGAAACCTAGTTAGGTTTTCTAAAGTTTAATGTTAAATTTGAGACATCAAAAATTGGAGCTTTGTGGTGCAGCACTGATGTAAACTATATTTTATAGCTGGTGCGATACAACAATATAAAACTTGATCATTTCAACTTGTTATTTATGCCCTTTACATTTCTACTGTGTAAAGTTTTGAATTCTAGGATTTATCACCTCTATAGCGGTTTCAATCGCATATGTTTAGTTTAAAAACTAGATTGTTATAAGAACATCATGTGTACATTTTCGATTACCAACTATGTTAATGTAAATACTGGTTGTGTACAGTTACGATTACTAACTAGGTTGATGTAAGTAATGGTTGTGTAAAGTTTCGATTAGAGGCCGTGCATAAAGTACGTCACGCTCCATATGGGGGAGGGGATGTAAGAAAGTGTGACAGTTTGTGATAGGGGGAGGGGGGAGTTTAAAATGGTCAAAAATAACGTGACGTACTTTATGGATTGCCCAATACCAACTAGGTTGATATAAGTACTGGCTGTATTCAGTTCAGATTACCAAATTACCAACTAGGTTGATGCAAGTACTGGTTGTGTACAGTTCAGATTACCAACTAGTTTAATGTAAGTACTGGCTGCATCTAGTTCATATTGACAACTAGGTAGATAAAGGAAATGTTAGCTTGCAGTTCAGATGACAATTATATTTTTTTATAAGTACTGGCTATTAATTATTTATATTACAAATTAGGTTGATATTATCACTGTCTACATACAGATAAAAGTTAATTATTTATATTACAAATTAGGTTGATATTATCACTGTCTACATACAGATAAAAGTTAATTATTAACATTACAAATTAGGTTGATATTATCACTGTCTACATACAGATAAAAGTTAATTATTTATATTACAAATTAGGTTGATATTATCACTGTCTACGTACAGATAAAAGTTAATTATTAATATTACAAACTAGGTTGATATTATCACTGTCTACGTACAGAGACAAGTTAAAATTGAGACAAAAAATTCTCCAACAACGCTCCCAAAAAGCCCAAGTGTTGTGGGCTGGACCTCGCCCCTTCGGGGGTAATGGCAACAAAAAAAATATATTTTGGGGTAACGGGCATAAACGTTCGCCGACCCCTGATATACACCATATACCATGGACCAAAAGAATAATAAAGTGAAACACTTGGCCCATTGAACTCTTTACTCTATAAACCATTTGGTAATTTAACACTGTGCTCATGCTATAACACATTTAGTATGATATTACACATTTAATATGATATAGCACATTTAATATGCTATTACACATTCATCATATACTATTCCTCATTTAGCATGTAGCCCTCAAACAAGAACCTTGCCCTTTTAACTTAATGTAAATCATTACGTTTTTACGTTTATTGTTGAATTCTATATTGAATAATTTATTTGATTACCGTTTACTTATATGTGGCACCGCCCAATTTAAACTTACAAAAGACAAGTAAAGGAGAATGTTCATTTTAATTGTGATATTTACAATTGAGTTAATTTTGAGAAGATCAGTGATCTATACGTACTATTAAAAATGTTTTAATTGTCTCTATAGAGCAATCCTATGCAATAAATTGAATCAAGTTTATAAAATAATTAGCAAATGTTATTTATGCGGCTAGAAAATTCTATATTTTATCAGAGAAATATATTTTTTTATAGTTTATTCAAAGCTACTGTAATTTAATAATAATAATAATAAATTAGACTAAGCTCAGCGCGAAATTTAGTCAAATTATAACTAAATTAGCCAAACTAAAATCGTTGTACACATAGAGATACTTGACTTAACAAATAATTATTGACATACATTTACCCAAGGAATATAACTTTTAAGGCAGTAAACCTCCACTGTAAATCGCGGGAACATATAATTAGTATATATAGAAATACATATTAATTTTACTTATGCAACCTACTTTACATTTTGTATTAGTAGATGGATAACATGTAAACAGGGTATGATTGAGCCTGACAGGACGTCACAAAACAGCGAACGTTTCGGCAAAGAGCCTTCTTTAACGAACAAATCTATAAGACTGATTCCCAGGGGCGGATCCAGATTGCACGGGCCCCTGGCTGCAATTCCACCTTGGGAACGGTCCGGTCACCATTATTATACAATATAATAACTTTGGTACCCTTAAATCATTGAAGGCCCCTGGATTTAGCCCAATCATCACCCCTTTTAATCCACCATAGCTGATTTCAGTCTCACCAACACTTTGTTTACATTTTGTAGATTATTCAAATTTGTTTATATGTGTACGTGATTGTCGTTAGAAAATGTCAATGAAGTGAGGAGTTTTCGATTAATCAGAACTTTTGTGTTAGTTGATCAAATTTTAAATCTCACATTAAATCCCACAATCGATCACAATAAATATCAATAAAACTTAGAGTTCTGAGTCCCCCTGTGTGACTACTTAGTTTGTGACTAAAAATTTATATTCTGCTTTTTCATGCGAGATTCTGCATTCCTCACTGCAGCTGGGCCTATATTTTTTTTTAAAGTTTTTTTGGTTCATTTTATGTAAGAACATTGTGTACAATGTTTCTATTGTATTTCAACAAGATGTATGATTTATATCAGTCACAATTCAAAGGCAAGAACTACAGAGAGAAGATGGAATAAATGCGAGTGTAATAGTAGTTAGAATAATTTAACAAGTGTTTGATATGACTTGAAAATTTTAAATTTTGTTCGTTTTATTTTTGACAAAAAGGAAGTGAGAATAACATAATAAAGCTATTTAGTACTTTAAATAAAATACACATTAATTTTATCAATGTTTTCATGAATGTTGGTACCAATTTTTTCTAAAGATCAAAGTCAAATTTAAGACATCAACTTCTGTGCCCCGTGTCACGTGTCTATGTATACGTTAATTCCCATTTAAAACAATAATATAATACTCGATCAAAAATATTCTGTGTCAATTCTACTATGGGCGAATATTGTAAATTCATTAAATTTGCCAATATCAATACCTAATAAAGTTGTTTAAAAAGTTATAACCCCGCAAGCTGCTAAGCAATAAACATATGACCCCGTGACCTATCGGCACTGACCGGTCACCGGTTTATGGTCTGTTTCCCCGCAATCGAAAAATCGATCAGCGCGTGCCGCTAAGTGAAGTACCAACCTGCTTCAAAGTGAGTGAGGCGGATATTGATGATTGAAGTTTGAGGTATTCTCTGCAATCTCCTTTGTTATTTAAGTATTTAATTGTTGAAATGAATTCTTTGTGTGTAAAATATATTCCTTAAAGTGGTACACAAATAGACTTCGATTCCTAAAATTAGAAATACAATGACAATAAATTTCAAGGATTATTCAACTTAACTTTTTACACGGAATCCAATTAAAATAAGATCATTTATCTATGTCATACTATATATCTATTACCACATGATCATAGGTATATTAGTGACTTACACGACTTAGATACCAATTTTAGCCTACTTTGACATCAAATGGTATCCGGGCGTGACTGTAAGATATTTTTAACAATTGATAATGTTAAATAGGCGAACTGGATAGCGAAGTAAATAGTGCACTCACCTCACAAGTTGAGGGGCGTGGGATCGAGCCCAAGTTGAAGCCACAATAAAAATGCCGATCATGAATGATTATCGCTAAAAAGCCCTTCGCAGACCTTGACGGGAGATGGACGCCGCCAAGGTCTAACAAGCCCCGAGAAAGTTCTTATGGAAACATTAGAACCCCCTACGACCCCGAGGTTATGGGACACATAAAATAAATGTTAATAAATGTGTATTTATTAGATGCAGACTAACCCTTGTTGTGGTGATGAGAACTATAATATCGCTCAGCAAGTAACAACCAATGTCCCAATAGTTTTATGCATTTTTCATTACTTATATTTGTCCTTGAAAAGAGAACGATGTACAAATAGGATTTGAGCTGACCCGTGGCGTAGCATACGCCGCTAATGATTTAGTGACGGGTTGTCTGTATGTATGTATGGAACAATGCACACAAAGTATTTCATACTAATTATAAATCCTCAAATCCTATTTGTACATCGTTCCTTTTGAAAAATTAAAATATAAGCATAAAACAATGACGTCATATAATATTTTTATACAATCCATACAGACAACGGGAATCAATATACGTAATTTACATAAGTAACTTATCCGTGTTTGATAAATACGAAATATTAAACCTCCTGAAAAGTACACAAAGTATTTCATAATAAATATAAATCCTAAAATCTTATTTTTAAATCGGTCCCATTTCAAAAGTTAAAATATAAGCATGAAACAATGAAGTCATTTAATATTTTTATAAAAAATCGATCGCAGCGCCACCTAACATAACCTAAAAATATTATATGACGTCATATCGGTTACATCCACACATACATACATACATACATACATACAGACGACAGGAATTATGTATATTGATTGATTTATTGATGATTGTTATGATGCATTATATCTAGAGAACTAAGCTAACAAGACGAACAAAATAATACGTTCGGTATTCTTGAGATAAGAAATGCTGTATTTGAACTGTACTTTTATTTGTATGAGAATTAAGAATAACAACTAAAATGATAACGAAATTGTCTTATTTTGTTTATAAAATATGTGTCGCTAAACGTTTATATAGGTAACTGATGTCATTACTTCTGCTCTACACAAGTGTTTGCAGATTTGATGTTTTTATGTGACGTTGTACTTCCTATCTTACACAAACAAATGGTATAATCAAAACAATAAATTAAACCTTTATTGACTGACTAATACCACACACAAAAATTGGTGACATACTTTTTTTTTATTAATTGGTTCATTTGGGGGTGGGGGGGTGGGGAGGGGGTTGCCGCGGAAATCTCAAACTTCTCTCTTCGCTACTTACATCTATTTTAAAATACTGTGTAGAGCATTTTAAAATTGTGGTTTATAGTTTAGTTGCTTCAATGGTACGTGCTATTGTTTAGGAGCGATTACTTTCAAATATTGCCACAAAGGAAAAGATGGAATAAAAAGAACTCACCCGGCTTGCTAAGAGGAAAACTGATTAAAGATGGGAATAATATGAACTGAGTAACAGTGAGGCTAATGGGTGGCACGTTTATAAGTATATAGAGGGGCTCATTTATAAGTATATAGATGGACACATTTATAAGCATATAGAGGGCCACATTTATAAGTACATAGAGGGGCACATTTATAAGTACATAGAGGGCTCATTTATAAGTATATAGAGGGGCTCATTTATAAGTACATAGAGGGCTCATTTATAAGTGTATAGAGGGGCACATTTATAAGTACAAAGAGGGCTCATTTATAAAGATATAAAGGGGCACATTTATAAGTACATAGAGGGGCACATTTATAAGTTTATAGAGGTTTACATGTATAATTTTATAGAGGGACACATTAATAATTATATGGAGGGTCACATGTGTAAGTATATAGAACGGGACATTTATAAGTATATAGAGGGGTACGTGTAAAGGAATATAGAGGGGGGCACTCATAAGTATATAGGTGGGCACCATTGTGGCCCTTTGTAGGCTACTTGTCATTGTTTGCGCAGGCGTTAATAATATATACCTTATATTGGTGGCACTAACTCTAGCTTAGCCACTGTTAATATGTTTTTAATAAAATTTAAGCGAAACATTTAGGTTAATTTTAAGTCCAATCATTGTGAGTAAACTATTGAAATCATATTAAAATAGTTTTAAGGGCAGACAAATGATCACACTTATATTTTAATATAAGATTTGGTGAAACGACGTATATTATTTGCGTGTGGCACTGAGAAAATGTTTTGTTTTAAATTTAAACCGTGCAGGTGTCATAAAATTAAATTTATTTAGAGAAAAGTACATTAGTTACTGCATTCGATGCGTGTAAGTAAAGATTAGTGATTAAAACAACTGCAAATTTTTGTTAGGTGGGAGATTATTTACCTTTAAGAGTAGACGTAATTATATAGACATGCCGGAAGAAAAAAATGGATTAAAAATAAATTATCGAAGATTTCAAAGATATAAAATATTATGAACAGGAGAATTAAGAACTTGGAGAGAAATAAACTATTAAAGTAAAATTTGAATATACGATCTATATTAACATATTTTGTGAATATCAATATTGTTTCATCATTGAAGAATACTACAAATAGCAGACATTACACAGCTATGTAAACAACACAGACAATGGAAATAATAATTTTTAACGCAATTTCCCATCGGACCAATTGCGTTTATATATTTGAAATAACTGTCCTGTCAGTTTGAGCTTGCACAAGCAACTCCTCCTGAACCATACCAGATAGAAGGTTCATGTCTTTTGCAAATATGTTAAAGAGGTCCTAAGTATGTGCACGGGCCAAATAATTTCCTAAAAGGTATACTGTATTTTCTGGAGATAAAAAAACGAAAATATATTAGTATTTTGTCAATTTCTCTCCAACCATAACAGCTATCGGGTTGAAACAAACGCCAAACGATAGCTAATTATATTTAGAACAATGTTGGCGGGTGAATCTTTCAAACATCTCTGTTCGTTCGAATCCCATAACTTTAGCAGTAATTTGTAGATAGCAATTGTTTTGTTTACTTTTAGAATTATCGATTTGAAATGACTTTTAATGTAATCTAGAATGATTTCCCTTGAATAATAAAGTCAGAAATTCTTTGTTGGTAATTGCCTTTAAATACTCATTCCAGTTATTTTTACTTGTTTTCCGATGAATGTATTATTTGTATAAACTTTCTATTATTTAAAAACTAAAGGTTGTAGGGCGCTTAAGGCGCCCACTTTTTTTTGGTCAAAATCCCTAGTAATATAATATTTCTTTTACAGCGAGAATCTTTAATTTCAAATTATCTTGCAAATTAACGGATGCACACCTTGGATTAAAATATCATCTCAAACAATGACGTCATAACACAGCGTTAGGGAGCTAATGTTCCAGCTAGTGACTTGGACTATTATATTATTTATAATCTGAACAAAAATAGGATTAGGATAAGAGAATGCTTGCAATTCATTGAACAATGTATCCCTAATTATAGGGATCGAAGTCAAGTGGCATGCCACTTTGATAAAACAGATTTCTGTAAAACCATAGACACTCATCCCTATATATATTGCGCCTAAGCGCGTCCGAAGCCGTGTGTGTGCGTGGGTGCTCGCTATGCGTGGTAACTCCCGAAAATAAAATAAATTATTGAAAATTAAATAATAAATATTTTGGTGTCGAGATTAACAAGACGGCGTTTCTCGCTATAAAATATTGTGACTTGACGTAATAGTTCGAGCTGATATTAATTTGTAAAATGGAAACAAAGTAAAAAGAGCCGCGATTATTTCAATGAAATGTGATATTTTAATGGTACTATCTGTTTGTGTGTTTATGTTTGTGTGTATAAGTGTGTGAATAAAGTGAGTGTGTGTGTGTCTATGTTGTGAACTAAATTTGATGAAACTGTTTATGTTTATGTGTGGTAATGTTGCGCCTCTAACAAGATTACCTATATCTTTTTTTTTAAATTTTAAATAATTAATATATATTTGCAAATACATCTTTACACTGTTTTCTTTATGTATTTTCGAGATGTATGTCATCCAGCCGTTCTAAAAATTTATTTGCTTTAATCTTTCTACAACAGTCTACATTTATGTTCAACGTTAATCTACCTAACGTTCTGTTTACAAACCACAGTCACTGTTATCTTTAGTATAATATTTTAGCAATATTTATATAGATATACTATTATTTTGTTTATTATCAAATACACAGTATCATTTTACAACTTTTCGTAATATCCTCATATATGCTTAAATTTAAATACTTAATGTATTTGACATTTTAAAAGTTAGTTATAAATAATCAAATACTAAAAATGTCTTCAATGCATTAGAGAAAGAAAGCACATGAGTGAAACCAGATACCAAACTCTATAGCTTAGCCACTGTTAATTTTCTTTTTGCATAAATTAAGTTAAACATGCTAGGTAAGCTATATTTATAAATTAAAAAAATGCATAAAGCAAGTGATTAGTGATGAAAGCAATGCCAATGATTCTTAGGTGGTAGATTTATTTTCCTTCGGTGCTTAAATAGTTTACACGATTTTTTTTTCTGGAAATATTGCTCCATAAACTGCCCCAAGGAAATAGAATGAATGAAAAAAAAAGTCGGTACTGTTGTAGACGAAAATGGATTATATATAGGAGTTATATGCACTGACCAATGAGTGTGGGTAATAAGGGTAACAGCTATTTTTATATTGAGTACAACTTTATGACCTTTTGAAATGTACCATTTATTGGTCAATAGTATCGCTCAACCCTGGATGACATAAACACTATAGCTTAGCAAATGTTTTTATACTTTTGCATATATTAAACTAAATCAGCAGGGTAAATTTTAAGCCCAGACATTGCGATTCAAAATGTTTTTTTAAAACAAATAAAACCCATGCACACCTTACTTAAGCATCAAAATTCACATAAATAATATGCTTTTTATGAGTTGGGTGGCACACACTTCGGGTATAAACTGTACGGTTCTTTAAGGTATACATATATTTAGTGTAAAGACATATCGTGGGTATTACGACTCATATATAGGTTGTAGCATCAGAAAATGCGTGCTCAAGCGAAAAAATACACTAACAGCAACTGATATTTAGACATAACAGCTTGATTTTATTGGAGCAATATTATGCAACGAGGATAAAGTTTTGTATAAAGACTGATTTCAAAGGCAGCTCATGTGGTTTACTAAATGGCAGTTTTCTTATAAGCTGTATAAACTTTCATGAAAAAATTATATTTAAATTATTCTGATTTAATATCAAATGCCCTCAAATATATGTTATATATTAAGACCATTACCAAATATGTCAAAAGACCATTACCAAATATGTCATTTAATAAGCTAAAAAAAGCTACAATGAAAAAAGGCTTAAATACAAATACAACGGAAAGTAATCATTTTTTTAGTGGAATCTGCCAATTTATTGCTTTGTTAATACTAGAAGAAAAGAGTGGGACGTCTTTTCAAAATGACATAATTTATTAGAAAATCAATCTCTATGAATTAAAAAAAAACATAGCTTTTATGTTAATATTCGTGTGAAAAGAAGATGCGTATATTAAACCCATAAACCATATTTCCACCCTCCACTAAGCATACATATTCAAATAAATATTATCTTGCTCAAATAATAAATAATTCGTCTTAAACAGAGTTTTACAACTTCTTTTTTACAACACTCGGCCCAATATTACATGCAACTTTAGAAGAAGCTTACAACAACATGGAACTACCTAATTCAATGAACACTTCATACATCACAATTCTACCAAAGAAAGACACAGACAAAACACAACTTTTAAATTACAGGCCCATATCATTACTCAACACAGATTATAAAATTCTTACTAAAACATTAGCCAATAAACTAAAACCACATTTAAATACTCTCATTCATGTCAACAATGCAGCATTAAAGGCAGGGACATCAACAACCACAATCATTTAATCAGAGACATTATTCAATATACAAGTGAAAAACAAATTCAAACATGCATATTATCACTAGACCAGGAAAAAGCCTTTGACAGGGTAGACCATGCATACCTTCACAAGATATTACAACACAATAAATTAGGGGAGTATTTTTGTAATTGGGTTAAAATTCTATACAGAACGCCTATCAGCTATCTGATAATAAATAATATAATTTAAAAAAACATTGCAATTAAAAGATCAGTTAGACAAGGGTGTCTTTTATCCCCTTATCTATATATTCTATCCTTTGAACAACTTATAGAGAAAATCAGAATGGAGAAAAACATTACAGGAATAGGGATCCCTGGAGCCAGAGATATTAAAGTGATTGCTTATGCAGATGACACGGTATTTTCCCCCACAAATGATAGGTCAATTCACAAAATAATTTCAATTTTTCAAGATTTTGGAAAAGGTAGTGGGTCCAAGAATAATGTAAACAAATCTGAAATTATGGGGATAGGTAGGTGGCAAGATAGACTAGATTTCCCCTTAGGCATAATTAGAAAGGAGAGTCTTAGAATTTATGGGATCTTTTATTCCAATAATCAAACACAGACAAACAATGAAATATGGAGGGATATTGAACAATAAATTAAATAAATTATTGACAAACACAAATACACAGCACAGACAATTTTTGGAATGAGCACAATTATAAACACATATGTCATCCCCAAAACAATATATACAGGAACAATATGGGAACCCCCACCAATAATTTTATAAGAAATTAACTCACACATAACTAAATACATATTCCAAGGAACAATACACAATATCAAACAAACAACACTAATACAATCTAAGCTAAATAGAGGAATAAACTTGCAAGACATACAAACAAAAATACAAGCACTCAGAATAAAATGTAAAGGACAAGCCATTAAAAAAAGATCAGAAAATACATTCAAACATTATTACTTAGGAATCAGAATAGGACATTTAATAGCAATTGATAACAGCACTGAAAATTACATGGGTAGAAATCAATCACAATTTCATACAGCATGCATCAAAGCAATAAAAGATAATGAATAAGTAGTACACAAAACAACCAAAGAAATATATACACATTTAATAAAAAGACAAGCAACACCTCTAAACAATAGAATTAAATGGACACAAGTTTATGGAATTAAAAACACTGAGGAAACTTTAAAAAATACACATATCAAAGAAATATCAAATAAAGAAAAATAACATACAGACTAATTTACAATACAACACCAGTCTCATCAAGAAATTATAAAGACAGAGGTGCAAGAATAGGCTGTCCACTCTGTAGGTCAGGAGCTGATGAGACAGAACAACATTTATATCTCACATGCAATACAATTTTACAAACTAAAAACACACTCCAACAATTCATAAAAGCAGGCACAATACACAAGGTAGATATAGATAAAGCAATAACACTAAACATAATACCAGACTCTATAAACAAGAAACAACAAACTATAAGCTTAAAAAATACTTTCACAGTACAGAAAACACATATGGCATCACAGACTTACGGCATTCTTCCATAACCACAGTTACACAAACATAACATTAGAACACATTTTTAGACAAACAATGCAAAACATAATATTAAACATAACAGAAGATAATTAAGGTTTTTATGCTTAACAAATAATAATATATAATGTACATTTTGTTTGTTACATTTAAAAAAATAAATTTAAAAAAATAATTTCATGCTTAAACTAAACAATGGAATTGGTGTTTTTCAGAGCATTTTCCTAGAACCAAAGGAATGATATGGAAAGATATTTTTAATTTTTTTTTATTCATGTGAAAAGAAATTGAGCCTTGCCGATTAGATTTTTATAACTGTTAAGTAGATTTATATTCTTTTGGAGTATATTATATAGAGAAAAGCATGCGTTTTTAAAGCAGACATACCAAAATTGATGGTTAATATTTAAATTCATCATACTCTCTATATTCTCGACAGACATATCGTGAATTTTATAAAAAGTGGTTTGATTTATCACTACCCTAATTTCATGATGCATATACATTCATTTTTAAGGGAAATTTGAGACCCAAAAGCAAATAAAGTTATTTTTTAATTGTGCCTACCCTGTTCTTGCAAAAAATACACTAACAGCAACTGATATTGTGACATAACAACTTGATTTTATTTGAGCAATATTATACAACGAGGATAAAGTTTTGTATACAGACTAATTTTTTAAAAACTATTCTGTTTTAAAATCAAATGCCTACATAATATATGTTATATATTAAGCCCTAACTTATATTCATTTTATAAGCTAAAAAAGCTACAATGAAAAAAGGCTTGAATATAAATACAAAGAAAAATAATCCGTTATTTAATTAAAACAAGTTTATGCCAATTAATTGCTTTGTTACTATGCTAAAAAAATATCCTATTCGTCTTGAACTAATTTCATACTTAGCTTACAAAAGGGAGTGGGTGATTTTGAGAGCTTTTTCCTAGAACCAAAGGAATCAAAGATATTGTTTTCATTTTTTGATTAATGGAAAAAGAAATATATCCTTGCCCATTAGATTTTTGTAACAGTTAAGGACCTTTGTTATTCTGGTAAAGCATATAGACAAAAGCGTGCGTTATTAAAGCAGAAATACCAACATTGATGGGTAATATTTAAATTCATCGTACTATCTATTTTCTAGACACACATATCGTGATTTTTATAAAGAAGGGGTTTGATTTATGACTACCCTATTTTCCTGATACGTTTACACTCATTATCAAGGGGAATGTGAAACTCAAATCCAAATAAAGTTATTTTCATTGTCCCTACCCGTAGCATCGCACGGGCATTGCTCTCGTTATTTATAAAACAGATAGATTTAGACATTAGTTATTTATTAAATTTAATGGTTTTAATATTTTTAATTAAATAAATACGATTTTTAAGATTAATCATTTTTTTCTAACTTAATTACAATGCAAATTTTCAATTTACACTCAATGATTCATTTACAAAACACAAAATATCTATATTATGAATCTTATTTTAAAAAAATATATTTTTATGGGTATTTCAAAATATAAATTACTATTTTCACATATAGTTTTCTTTTTTTAGTTTTGTAACACTAACTCAGGATCAATACATCAGCACCGTGCTTTGTAGGGCGTCATTTACGGGAAACACAATATCAATGCACGTCCAAAACGATTCAATTTATTTGTTGACATAATGTGTTCTGTCCATAATATGCTTATTTCTCCATTTTTATAGTTAAATGATATTTTATTGCATGTGTGTATTGGTATAATAGTTATTTGAAAACGCTAAATTGTTAGTACATTTCATGTTGAACATTTCATGGCTGTACTTTCTAACAATTTTCACAAAAGTAACAGTTAAAAAGCAACACTAACAAGATTTGACAGCTTACGTAGACTGCAGAAATTAGAAGACACTAGTGATTTACACGAATTTTTATGACAGTTCTATATTTCTCAACTGTTGTTATATCTTTCTTTTCAATTACATATGAACCATATCTATCAATTTACTTTCTTTTAACCGTAACTAAGACTATAAAATTGAACACTTACCTTGTGTCTGTTGATATTACGTTATTTATGGATAGTATCCTGATTTTGTTACTAACATTAACTATAACAAAAATGTTAGAACACCAATGAATGATAAACTAATTGACACAGTTTAATGGGCAGCCTCCAAATGTTAAGCGGAGGTTTTAGGCTACGGTTATTTAGTCTTAAAACAAGTATATAGTTTCCACTCAGATTATATAGTTTCCACTCATATTATACAGTTAACACTCAGATTATATAGTTTACACTCAGATTATTAGTTTCCACTCATATTTTATTGTTTCCACTCCGATTATATAGTTTCAACTCCGATTATATAGTTTCAACGACGATTATATTGTTTCCACTCAGATTATATAGCGTAAATTTCTCGGGTTCCTTTTAGTGACTGTTAAAACATCTACTCTCATCTGAGCGACTACACAATAGCGATTGTTTTAAAATAGCGACCACATGATAACGATTGTTTTAAAATAGTGACCACATGATAGCGATTGTTTTAAAATAGTGACCACATGATAGCGATTGTTTTATAATAGCGACTACGTGATAGTGATTGTTTTAAAATAGTGACCACATAATAGCGATTGTTTTAAAATAGCGATTAAATCAAAGCGATTGTTTTAAAATAGCGACTACATCATAGCGATTGTTTTAAAATAGCGACCACGTGAAAGCGATTATGTTAAAAGAGCGATTGTCATAACAGCGACATCACTGCTTCTTTATTCTTGTCCAACCATTCACCTAACAGTCCTGTGGTCATTATTTATCTTGTTTAAATTAATTAACGAATAATCCAGGGCCTAATGCAGCCAACTTCAAATAATGTTATAAACATCAATAATTATTGATAAAGTCAAGAAATTTCATGTTTAAAAAATTTGTGATAACAATTGAAACCATTGTAAATGAGACACATACACACACGCGCGCATTCAAGCACAAACATATACTCTCACACGCAATCACACACACACACATATACATTCCCACACACACATACACTTGCGCATTCACATACACACATATACATTCCAACACACACATACTCACTCATTCACACACACACATACATTCCCACACGCATACACATAAGCATTCACATACATTCACACAAACTCACGCACGCACTCATTCACCAACAGATCTAACGGTATCACGTGGTCAGCAGCATTCAACAAACATGAGTTAAAATGAGTTTTCATTAAACATCATCTAATGACAACTGTCACCTCATGGTTCAAGGTCAACTGTGAAACACACCTGGCTTATAAAAGACCCTAAAGAGTAACATATTATATTGAATGATTACCAGATGAATACTTTTACTGAAACTTTTCTATGTAACAATAATGTTATACATTCATATATATATTTACGCTCAATTATGTAGCGGAACGCTGAGGGACATCACTCTGCTTTTTTTTAAAAACATTGGATAATCATTTTGGTTTCCAGATTAACATTAAACACCCTCCACACTATTATTAATAATTGAACAATTTAATGCGGCCGTTCGATAAAAGTTATTTTTGGTGCAGTAATTTGGTGCGCTGCTATCTAACATTTCTCGCCGTAAAAAGATATTATATTGCGTCATTGTTTTAGCTCATATTTTAATTTTGGAAAAGGGAACGATGTAAAAAGAGGATTTGAGAATTGTTAATCATAAAATACTTTGTGTACATTCCAGGAGGTTTAATATTTCGTTAAGTTACTTGGGCTTTTGACAACAAAAGAAGTGGGCACCGTAGGCGCCCTACAGACCCTATTATAAAATACTTTGTGTACCTTTCAGGAAGTTTAATATTAAGTATTTATCATACAAGGCAAGTTAGCTGGGCTTTTGAAAAAGGTGGGCGCCGTAGGCGCCTTTAAAAAAGCGGGCGCCGCAGCACAACCTAGTCATATATATATTTACGCTCAATTATGTAGCGGAACGCTGAGGGACATCACTCTGCTTTTTTTTTAAAAATTGGATAATCATTTTGGTTTCCAGATTAACATTAAACACCCTCCACACATGGGCGTCGCTAGGAATTTTTCCAGGGGGGGGGCAAAAAGAATCCCACTTTTTTTTTATTTTAACTGACAATGCAATAAAGGTACAATTTTCAATTAAATTCAAGTTCAGTATAAAATAAGGGTTGAAAAAATCCTTAGACATTAATAAGACTTACAAATTAGTTCTGTAATAGCTAAAATACAACATTTATAAATGCATTTAATAAATTAAAAACTTTTTTTCTCAAATGTAGGGGGGGGCAAATGCCCCCCCTTGCCCCCCTTCCCTACGCCCATGCCTCCACACTATTATTAATAATTGAACAATTTCATGCGGACGTTCGATAAGAGTTATTTTTGGTGCAGTAATTTGGTGCGCAGCTTTCTAACATTTCTCGCCGTAAAAAGATATTATATTGCGCCAATTTTTTAGCTCATATTTTTATTTTGGAAAAGGGAACGATGTAAAAAGAGGATTTGAGGATTGTTAATCATACATACTTTGTATACATTTCAGGAAGTTTAATATTTCGTATTTATCAAACAAGGATAAGTTACTTGGGCTTTTGACAACAAAAGAAGTGGGCGCCGTAGGCGCCCTACAGACCCTATTATAAAATACTTTGTGTACATTTCAGGAAGTTTAATATTACGTATTTATCTTACAAGGACAAGTTAGTTGGGCCTTTGAAAAAGGTGGGCGCCGTAGGCGCCTTAAAAAAAGCGGGCGCCGCAGGCGCCACGGCGCCGCAGCACAACCTAGTCATATATAATATAAAAGCCCAAGTCACTCACTGGCTGGATGTGGAACGCTGAGGAACGATGTACAACAGTCTATAGCAGTTGAAAAATCGTGTGATGATTAGCACTGTAAACATTTTTATATGACGTCATTGTTTGATCTTATATTTAATACAAGGCGCGCAAAAAGGTGTGCAAAATATTTATCAATTAATGACGTGCTGTAAAAAAATATTATATGACGTCATTGCTTTAGCTTATATCTTAATTTGGAAAAGGGAACGATGTAAAATAGGATTTGATCATTTATAATTATAAAATATTTTGTGTACATTTCAGGAAGTTTAATATTTTGTATTTATCAAACAAGGTTAATTACTTGGGGTTTTGACAAAAAAGTGGGCGCCGTAGGCGCCCTAAAGCCGGTGTGGGCGCCTTAGGCGCCCTACAACCCCTAGTCATATATATATTTACGCTCAATTATGTAGCGGAACGCTGAGGGACATCACTCAGCTTTTTTTAAAAAAAAATTGGATAATCATTTTGGTTTCCAGATTAACATTAAACACCCTCCACACTATTTTTAATAATTGAACAATTTCATGCGGACGTTCGATAAGAGTTATTTTTGGTGCAGTAATTTGGTGCGCTGCTATCTAACATTTCTCGCCGTAAAAAGATATTATATTGCGTCATTGTTTTAGCTCATATTTTAATTTTGGAAAAGGGAACGATGTAAAAAAAGGATTTGAGGATTGTTAATCATAAAATACTTTGTGTACATTTCAGGAAATTTGATATTTCGTATTTATCAAACAAGGAGAAGTTACTTGGGCTTTTGACAACAAAAGAAGTGGGCGCCGTAGGCGCCATACAGACCCTATTATAAAATACTTTGTGTACATTTCAGGAAGTTTAATATTACGTATTTATCTTACAAGGACAAGTTAGTTGGGCCTTTGAAAAAGGTGGGCGCCGTAGGCGCCTTAAAAAAAGCGGGCGCCGCAGGCGCCACGGCGCCGCAGCACAACCTAGTCATATATAATATAAAAGCCCAAGTCACTCACTGGCTGGATGTGGAACGCTGAGGAACGATGTACAACAGTCTATAGCAGTTGAAAAATCGTGTGATGATTAGCACTGTAAACATTTTTATATGACGTCATTGTTTGATCTTATATTTAATACAAGGCGCGCAAAAAGGTGTGCAAAATATTTATCAATTAATGACGTGCTGTAAAAAAATATTATATGACGTCATTGCTTTAGCTTATATCTTAATTTGGAAAAGGGAACGATGTAAAATAGGATTTGATCATTTATAATTATAAAATATTTTGTGTACATTTCAGGAAGTTTAATATTTTGTATTTATCAAACAAGGTTAATTACTTGGGGTTTTGACAAAAAAGTGGGCGCCGTAGGCGCCCTAAAGCCGGTGTGGGCGCCTTAGGCGCCCTACAACCCCTAGTCATATATATATTTACGCTCAATTATGTAGCGGAACGCTGAGGGACATCACTCAGCTTTTTTTAAAAAAAAATTGGATAATCATTTTGGTTTCCAGATTAACATTAAACACCCTCCACACTATTTTTAATAATTGAACAATTTCATGCGGACGTTCGATAAGAGTTATTTTTGGTGCAGTAATTTGGTGCGCTGCTATCTAACATTTCTCGCCGTAAAAAGATATTATATTGCGTCATTGTTTTAGCTCATATTTTAATTTTGGAAAAGGGAACGATGTAAAAAAAGGATTTGAGGATTGTTAATCATAAAATACTTTGTGTACATTTCAGGAAATTTGATATTTCGTATTTATCAAACAAGGAGAAGTTACTTGGGCTTTTGACAACAAAAGAAGTGGGCGCCGTAGGCGCCATACAGACCCTATTATAAAATACTTTGTGTACCTTTCAGGAAGTTTAATATTACGTATTTATCATACAAGGACAAGTTAGCTGGGCTTTTGAAAAAGGTGGGCGCCGTAGGCGCCTTTAAAAAAAGCGGGCGCCGCAGGCGCCACGGCGCCGCAGCACAACCTAGTCATATATATATTTACGCTCAATTATGTAGCGGAACGCTGAGGGACATCACTCTGCTTTTTTTTTAATTTTGCGTTGTAAGCAGTGCTGATTGACTCAAATAGTTATTTTTTGGTGCAGTAATTTGGTGCGCTGCTTTCTAAAATTAGTTAAAAAATCGTGTGGTTATTAGCACTGTAAAAATTATTATATAAATATTTTGTTTAATTTTCAGGAATATTTCGTAATTATCATACAAGGATAAGTTACTTGGGCTTTTGACATAAAAAAAAATATTTAAAAAATATTATAAAATACTTTGTGTAAATTTAAGAAATTTTAATATTACGTATTTATCATACAAGGACAAGTTAATTTGGCTTTTGAAAAAGGTGGGCGCCGTAGGCGCCCTTAAAAAAGGAGGGCGCCGCAGACGCCACGGCGCCGCAGCACAAACTAGTATATATATATTAAACAGTATAATTTTCAATGTCACGTAGTGTCTGTCCTTGACGCTATGCGAGGTAACTCCCAATAAAAAATGAAAATTAGGAGTAAAAATGTTGCATTCGAGATTAACAAAATGTGTTTGTAGCCATAAAATATTGTGACATGACGTCCTTATTTGAGCTTTATTAATGTGTGAATGGAACGAAGTAAAAAGAGAAATGTTTTATTTGAATAACATTTTTATTATTTTTGTGTATTAAATGTCCGTTTTTGTGTATGTGTCCATGCCAATATTACGTACGTAATTATACATTTAATTTTCTATATTAATATATAACATTCGTTGTTCGGTTTATGAAATTTACAATTGGTTGTCGTTTGGTTGTCAAGTTTCGATGCGTTTTGAACTACAATGCCATTATTTATTACTGCAAATGACATTTGCCAACTTATGCTTCAGTTTAGCATTTGTTTTTCTTTTATACACTTTGAGATTGCATATTTGTATGTTTAAAAAAATAACATATTTAAAAATCGGACTCATCCCCACAATAGTTTTATTTTAAAATTGTTATTTACATGTAATATTTTAATGCGTCTTAGACTAATTTGGATTAAAAAAATATTTGCTTTAAATATAGAACTGGAAGGGGTGCTGACTTGACAATAATGAAAACGTTTATTAGAATTCCTAAAACGTGTATATTAAATTTTATATACGATTACCTGTTTATACTTTAATATTTTCTTTTATCCAGTGATTAACATATAACTTCAAAGGTTTGCATGCAAAATAAATAGTTCTTTGTTATTCATATTTGTAAATAGTTACAATTTTTTATTTACATGTTTTTGATAATGTAGAGGTAATAATGTATGGACCAAAGGGCGCATAAACTGACAAGTCATAATAGATCTTGAAAAGGTGCTGACTTGAAAATAATAAAAACGTTTATGTGAATTACTAACACGTTTATATTAAATTGTAAATATGATTAACAGTTGATAATTTAATCTTTTTCTGTTATCCTGTGACAAACTTTGCTTACTACTTTTCATGCAAAATGAATAGTTTTTTGTTACTATCATGTGTAAAAATTACATTTTATTTTTTACATGTTTTGGTAATGTTGTGGCAATAATGTATGGAAAAATGGGCGAATAAACTGACAAGTCATAATCATCAATGAAGCTTAACCTGCTTCAAATCACAGATGTCCTTGATGTGGATCACATTACAGTCACATAATTTATTTTTAACGCTCTGTGCTGTATTATTGGTGCATTCATAATTGGTGCGCACTATTTAATGCTGCAAGTTAACGTCCAGCTGACTCATCAGCAATATTTGTTAATATTTCGAATTTCAAACTTCTTTGCTGTAGTATCACCTTATGCTGTGTGTAATTCACTATGCATTTACTATTATCCTGATTATATCATTATTAGTCATGCAAACATAAATAGCGCGAAGCCTAAGCTTGGAGGTTTTCTCATAACACATATATTCGTATATATAATCAAAATATATACTCTGCTATGTCCGTTCGTAACTCTAGATTTTAGAAAGCGTGTCTCTAAAAAAATTGCCTTAAAAAAAATGCAAAAAAAATAATTTAAAAAATAATAAAAAAATAAAACGTAACAGTTTCAAACGTCGGTATAACATTGTTCACATGGAAAAGATATTTAACTTTACTCTCTTCGTCTCTACATTTTCTGAATATTTCTATGCTGCTTTCAAGCAAAAGGGACAATTACAAAAACTGAAATATATCCATTTTGAAAACTGCCGTCATTTTTGACGGGTAATACATATATATATTAAAATTAAAATGCATCAATACTCTACAAACCACTGGCATAGAACAACACTAATGAAGTCATTTACCATTAGTTGAGTGGATAACATTTACTAAGCAGGTTGCGGTAACTTTGTTTTTATATTTTTACTTCATTGTACTCTAAGGTCTCACTCTTAATAACAAAAATATATAGTTCAATCAGTCGTAAGAATAAGTTACCATTATTATTTTTTGTCTTTTTTGGTTAGTTTTCTAGACATCATGTATGGTCTATGTCACAATGACAAATATGTATTGGTTCATTGTTTTAAGGGAGGTAATTATCTTTTTAAAATTTTACTATTTGTTGATCGAAAGCTTGAATAAATAATACTTCTAGTTATCGATTCTTTTGTATTGCAATACACGTTAGTATTGCTTTTTTTAAAAGATATATACATATCTATCTGGTTATTTATTATTTAGCATTGATTTTTTAAAGAAATTAATAATATGTCTTTTAAACTTTTATACAAATTCAGTTTTGTAATGATTTACATTTGAACACACATCGTACCGCCCAAGATGTTTACAGCTTGAGGTGGCATCCACTTCATTCGTTATTTTGAAAGGTTTATATTGACGAATAATGATCAATTCACTAAATCCTGTCTATTTTCTTAATTTCTATTTTACAGATATTAAATAACAAATTTTTTTAGCGTAAACTACTGAATAGATGTAATATTTGGGAACTAGACAAATATTGCTCTCTACAAGGTTAAAGGAAGATGTTGAGTGCAATTGATTAGCTATTTGACCATGTATAAAGTAGTATTTATAAATTTCGGCACACTAAAATTATGCAATGAATTTATTTTGTGATCTTCTGTCTAGTTAAATTCTAATTTTAAAACAGAACAATTTCTTGTCGTAAAATATTTCGGATAAGTATTAACTCAATGTGTGGCTCCCATGACTCTATAAAGATAACATTCACAGTAAGTTAGACAATAATTATACATTTTTGTTTATTTTTTATTTTATTTTTAAAAAATTTTTTTTTAAGAATTGTTTATTAATGGTGCAAATAAACAATAAAGTAATTATTATTTGTATTTGTTTAAACACGCTAAATCCAACTAATATACCCCTTATAATTATTCCAGAGATGAAATCTCTCTCTACTGTCAATGTGATAATGTACGTTAATATTATAAACTCATTTGTTTTGTGAAATAGGCTTCATGAAATAGTTGAAAACTCAAATTTAAGACTCTACCTAAATCACCCGATAAAAGCGAGGTTTTAAAAATAATGTGTAAGCTGCAGAACACCATATGAGGAGATAGTACTAGAGAAGTAAGAAATACGATTTTGAGAATATTGTGTGTAATTGTAAATATAGTTTTCAACAAATCGTTTCCTGTTGACACGTAATGTTAATAGTGTCAGCGAGATTTGACAAGTTATTAATTTATTTTACAAATAGTAGGCGTTAGAAATAGTAGACGTTACAAATAGTAGGCGTTTGAAATAGTAGGCGTTTGAAATAGTAGGCGTAAAAAATATACCCGTTACAAATAGTAGCCATTTGAAATTGTTGGCGTTACAAATAGTAGGCGTTACAAATAGTAGGCGTAAAAAATATACCCGTTACAAATAGTAGCCGTTTGAAATAGTTGGCGTTACAAATAGTAGGCGTAAAATGTTAGCCAATGAATATTACCGCTAGTTTAAGACCTTACCGTATTTACTTTTCTCCACCTGGATGTTGTGTATCAGTCGAGTGTAGATGTTGTGTATCAGTCGAGTGTAGATGTTGTGTATCAGTCGAGTGTAGATGTTGTGTATCAGTCGAGTGTAGATGTTGTGTATCGGTCGAGTGTAGATGTTGTGTATCAGTAGAGTGTAGATGTTGTGTATCAGTCGAGTGTAGATGTTGTGTATCAGTCGAGTGTAGATGTTGTGTAGCAGTCGAGTGTAGATGTTGTGTATCGGTCGAGTGTAGATGTTGTGTATCAGTCGAGTGTAGATGTTGTGTATCAGTCGAGTGTAGATGTTGTGTATCAGTCGAGTGTAGATGTTGTGTATCAGTCGAGTGTGGATGTTGTGTATCAGTCGAGTGTAGATGTTGTGTATCAGTCGAGTGTAGATGTTGTGTATCAGTCGAGTGTAGATGTTGTGTATCAGTCGAGTGTAGATGTTGTGTATCAGTCGAGTGTAGATGTTGTGTATCAGTCGAGTGTGGATGTTGTGTATCAGTCGAGTGTAGATGTTGTGTATCAGTCGAGTGTAGATGTTGTGTATCAGTCGAGTGTAGATGTTGTGTATCAGTCGAGTGTAGATGTTGTGTATCAGTCGAGTGTAGATGTTGTGTATCAGTAGAGTGTAGATGTTGTGTATCAGTCGAGTGTAGATGTTGTGTATCAGTCGAGTGTAGATGTTGTGTATCAGTCGAGTGTAGATGTTGTGTATCAGTCGAGTGTAGATGTTGTGTATCAGTCGAGTGTAGATGTTGTGTATCAGTCGAGTGTAGATGTTGTGTATCAGTCGAGTGTAGATGTTGTGTATCAGTCGAGTGTAGATGTTGTGTATCAGTCGAGTGTAGATGTTGTGTATCAGTCGAGTGTAGATGTTGTGTATCAGTCGAGTGTGGATGTTGTGTATCAGTCGAGTGTGGATGTTGTGTATCAGTCGAGTGTGGATGTTGTGTATCAGTCGAGTGTAGATGTTGTGTATCAGTCGAGTGTGGATGTTGTGTATCAGTCGAGTGTAGATGTTGTGTATCAGTCGAGTGTAGATGTTGTGTATCAGTCGAGTGTGGATGTTGTGTATCAGTCGAGTGTAGATGTTGTGTATCAGTCGAGTGTAGATGTTGTGTATCAGTCGAGTGTAGATGTTGTGTATCAGTCGAGTGTGGATGTTGTGTATCAGTCGAGTGTGGATGTTGTGTATCAGTCGAGTGTGGATGTTGTGTATCAGTCGAGTGTAGATGTTGTGTATCAGTCGAGTGTGGATGTTGTGTATCAGTCGAGTGTGGATGTTGTGTATCAGTCGAGTGTGGATGTTGTGTATCAGTCGAGTGTAGATGTTGTGTATCAGTCGAGTGTAGATGTTGTGTATCAGTCGAGTGTGGATGTTGTGTATCAGTCGAGTGTGGATGTTGTGTATCAGTCGTGTGTGGATGTTGTGTATCAGTCGAGTGTGGATGTTGTGTAGCAGTCAAGTGTAGATGTTGTGTGTCAGTCGAGTGTAGATGTTGTGTATCAGTCGAGTGTAGATGTTGTGTATCAGTCGAGTGTGGATGTTGTGTATCAGTCGAGTGTGGATGTTGTGTATCAGTCGAGTGTGGATGTTGTGTATCAGTCGAGTGTGGATGTTGTGTATCAGTCGAGTGTGGATGTTGTGTATCAGTCGAGTGTAAATGTTGTGTATCAGTCGAGTGTAGATGTTGTGTATCAGTCGAGTGTGGATGTTGTGTATCAGTCGAGTGTGGATGTTGTGTATCAGTCGAGTGTGGATGTTGTGTATCAGTCGAGTGTAGATGTTGTGTATCAGTCGAGTGTAGATGTTGTGTATCAGTCGAGTGTGGATGTTGTGCATCAGTCGAGTGTGGATGTTGTGTATCAGTCGAGTGTGGATGTTGTGTATCAGTCGAGTGTAGATGTTGTGTATCAGTCGAGTGTAGATGTTGTGTATCAGTCGAGTGTAGATGTTGTGTATCAGTCGAGTGTAGATGGTGTGTATCAGTCGAGTGTAGATGTTGTGTATCAGTCGAGTGTAGATGTTGTGTATCAGTCGAGTGTAGCTTTGTGACCAACAATTATGAAATAAGCTATATGATCTTTATATAAGTCAAGAGTATTAGATGGGCTTTTATTTTGGTGAGGAAGCCACAGTCTGTTGGTCTAAGACAGGGTCGGGAAACTTTTTGTCCCATAGAGCCATAAACACCGCATATTTTGAAAAGTAATTCTGTGAGAGCCATACATTATGTTTAAAATTAAAAATTCAAGTAAATATGTGCATTTAGTGTAATTTCAAAACTATAAGTACAATAATTAAGTCTCGGAATTCTTTTAATAAAAATTGTATGCTGTTTTTATATACAATTATAATGTAGATCAAAGGATTCTGAATTTTAAAAAAAATTAAAAAATCGAACATTTGTCTGAGAGCCAGATGCAATCATCAGTAGAGCCACATCTGGCTCGCGAGCCATGGTTTCCTGACCCCTGGTCTAAGATATGCCAGGGTACTCAAGCCGTACAAGCCCCCAACAGCTTGGAGCAAAGACAGACGAGCCATGGGAGAGGCGGGGCTTGCTGTGGGGACGAAGGAGAAGTAAATGTCTTGTCCTTTGAGAACGGACGAGTGAAATATGTCTATATATATGTGTGTGTGTGTGTGTGTGTGTGTGCACGTATATATATATATATATATATATATATATATATATGTGTGTGTCTGTACGTATATATATATAGTGATGAACGCGGCATGTACATCAGTTATTGTTGTACACTAGTACTACCGGTAACCAGAGGCGTCACACGGGGTATAACCTTTGATATGTTGAGATTGGCTGCAGTTAACAGAGGGTGTGACAAAGTCTTAAAAATCCCGAATAAAAGGGAAATGCCTAGTATCTATCATTGCAACCTTGAAATGGGTGCGTTGGTTCTAAAAGGGATCTCATCGATAGTGTCAAAAAAGACATACGATCAGGTGGTTATAACACAATGAGACACACTGGCCAACACAATCTCACCACCTTGCCGCTACTGATATAATGTTTTAAGGAAAGACAAGAAACTTTTTTTAAAGTAAATCAGCAGTTATGTTAAAATAGCATTCAAGGCATACGGATAAAAAATAGCAAAGCCGGAATGTGTAAGTCTTATATTACTATAGCAGTAGATGAGATCATGGTTGACAGTATTTGTCTTATTTTACTATAGCAGTAGATGTGATCATGGCTGAAAGTGTTTGTCTTATTTTACTATAGCAGTAGATGTGATCATGGCTGAAAGTATTTGTCTTATTTTACTATAGCAGTAGATGAGATCATGGCTGACAGTATTTGTCTTATTTTACTATAGCAGTAGATGAGATCATGGCTGACAGTATTTGTCTTATTTTACTACAGCAGTGTCCTGTACAAGTGGCCTGTTATTTCACTAACACTTACGTGGTTTGTGTGCTATAACATACCTCACAATAACAGTGAGCTGATCAATGTGACCAGTCTCCAGTGGAGTCTACAGATAAACTTACAGGGTCTGTGTGCTATAACATGCCTCACAATAACATTGAGCTGATCAATGTGACCGGGCTCCACCGGAGTCTACAGATACACTTACATGGTCTGTGTGCTAAAACATACCTCACAATAACAGTGAGCTGATCAATGTGACCGGTCTCCAGTGGAGTCTACAGATAAACTTACATGGTCTGTGTGCTATAACATACCTCACAATAACAGTGAGCTGATCAATGTGACCGGTCTCCACAGGAGTCTACAGAGAAACTTACATGGTCTGTGTGCTATAACATACCTCACAATAAAAGTGAGCTGATCAATGTGACCGGTCTCCAGTAGAGTCTACAGATAAACTCAAGTTTTTAAATCATTCAAGATTCTGTCGCTTACTTTTGTGCCATAATTTGGATAAATTTATCACATATTGTAATAGTTATATAATATAGAAAATCTTATCCTTTATTCCCAATTTTTGCCACGTTTTTACCACTTTTTTATTACATTGCTTTCTTTCCTGTCAGTCCGCAAAATTTCAAATTTGCCAATGCAAAATTAAAACACTTCTGATGGTTCTAAAGATCTCCAAATTTTACCACAAATAGATCTTGGATGAAAATGCCTTGTATCAACATTTCAGATCTATCTAATGAACCGTAATTAAATTAATACATTTTTTGTTTATCTCTATATAGCATCTGTATATGTATGCTATTGTTGACATCCAAGTGCCACCGGAGTTCACCCAAGCCATCGATGAACACATCCCCTTGTTTACAGCAATGGGAGTTCAGTCTGTAAATGTTTCTCACGCGATGCGTTTAAAGAAATAAAATGTTCTATATACTCTATTATTTTACACTTAGACTATAAAAAAAAATAAATAGAGGTAAAAAAAAGATTTTTAAAAACCAAGTTTTTATAAGTGGACTAAAAAGAAGAAAATAATTTAAAACTTTTAAGTTCAAGAATTTTCATTTAATATGACTATAAACGTTGGGCGGGTGTTTATTAGGTTTTACGTATGCAGCTCACTCATTTTCTCACTTATAGATGTCTCTTTAGCCTTCTAAATTATATATCTTTGAACGTTATACTAAACACCCACCCAACGTTTTTAGTCATATTAAATCACAGTACTTGTAGTTATAAGTTTTTAATTATTTCCTTCTTTTTAGTCCACTTATAAAATGGTGGTTTCTAAAAAAAATATTGTTTTACCTCTATTTATTGTTTTATGTGTCTTGCTAGACAATGATCATATTTGCTATTAGCTTCTGTAATCCAGTGAAATTGCCATTGTGAGGAGAGCAACATGTTTCCTTATCTCCCTTGTAAGGTAAGCCACAGTCTGCCATAGTAATTATGACTGTCACAATTCGTTCGCGAATATTTTTTCCAGTACTGCCGTTTATTATTTACCTGCTCTGATAGGCCTATTTAGCTGTCATTTGTGGAGCCATGTTTGCTTGTAAGATATGTTACCGAAGCTGTTCTATAGCGCTAGTCATTATTAAAACCGGAAATCGTCATAACTCATTGAGTAATGTTCTATTTTTAAGTAAAATTTTAGCGGAACAATGTTTCGAAGCATAAATACACTCGAATCAATAAACTCTCCAAATTGTTAGCATAATAAAATTACGAGACTTTTTTTTTCTTGTCCAAGTACAATAAGCTATCTTAAATTAACGAAATTTTAACAAATATTGGATAATATACCCCCTTCTCCATATATCTGCATTTCCACATAGACTCGTATATTTTATTAAATGTTTATGAAGTTTTTCCCCAAAAAATACCAAAAAAAGTGCTAACGGAAAATTCATTGTTTATTGCACGTACAACACGTTTAAAAAAGCATCATTATATTAAAAAAGTTATTCCTAATTTTGTCAGACCACAAATGTTGTCTATTTAAACGTGACTTAGCCGATTTCTCGAAATAATGAATTGTTACATAAAGGGGATCTACATATGTGTTATAAAAATATAATTAATCCACATTAATCGATAAATCGATTGAATTGTTCACGATTACTGGAACAACAATTTTTTAATCAGTACCAGCCCTAATTTAAAGTTTTACTCTAGACAATATAGCTATTCATAAGAATAATGAGTAGATATTACTTTGTTATTTCTTGTATTCGAAGTATAGTGGGACGTATCATAATCGTGATAAAATCAAGAGCGAGATTTTGATAAATCTTTAAGTTGCACACCTTCTTGTGGTGGAAAAGCCAACTTTTGAAAATGTGCTGTATGTGTGTGTCCGTCTTTGTGTTTGTTTGTGTGTGTGTTGGAATACTTACTCTTAAGTATGTTTGTTAGGTGAACGGAATTTCATAAATAAGTAATATATCCTATATTAATTATATCATTACTTTAAAATATATTTAAAAATGACGTTAAAATATGATGTTTCCTTTACAAACTTTATTAACATATATAATTTTAACATACATTATTTGAAACATTTAGGAAACACGGGTTACTAATAAATCGCCTCATACAACTTTCATTACATTTTAATATAAGTTAAAACAAAAAATAATGTTTATAACAATATTTCCACATAATCGTTTATAAGAAACACATTGACATCGGTGCTGTATTTGCGGCGCTGCCAACAAAATAATTTTAATTCGTGTCGAATATGACAACACCACGTCTTTCTAAAAAAAAATATTCGTCTTGCATGCACATACTTGAATATAATATTCTTCATTCATATGATCATTATGAGGTAACAGGTTTGGAAAGACATAGTCTATCATGACCTACCAATTGTCTCTGTCTTCCTCTGTTTCAAGGCAGAAGTTATGACTTACACTTTGGTTTAATGCCCATGCAGTCAGGCTCTCTATGTGGCTAAGCTAGAGTTCACACCAACCAAGGTTGGGTGATATTATTGAAGCCAGCCATAACAAAGGTAAGTCAGTTTTAAAAGTTCTAATATAAAATTCCCCTCTATATGTGCTCCAATAGGCCTCACATTTAAACAAGTGCTTATTACTCCTGTTTATATTCCATTTTTGTCTTTGGAAGCATCGATAATACACAATATACTTCTGTATTAATGGAACGTCCGTAATCAATACGATAAGAGAAGTGCAGTAACAAATATTGTACGAACATCAATATTATTGTTACCATAAGAGAATCGTAAAATAGCAGAAATTATGTAACTATGTAAACAACAATGAACATGTTAATATTCAATTTTTTCTCATGTATGTTACAATTATTTTATAAACGTTCTAATATTTATAATAACCTCATTTTAGGACAACGTCGATAAGAGAATGCTTAGCAAATTATTGAAATTGTATCCCAAAATTATAGGAACCGAAGTCAAGTGGCATACCACTTGGATAAAATAGAATGCCTTCTACAAGAAGGGTCAAAGGACTGGAAATAATGCGAACATAAAATGTAAGACAAAGATATACATAATAGCCATTAAATAAACTTCATAGTTTTCTTTTTTTTTAAAAATAAATAAGATTTCTAATATTAATTTCATCTTAGAACTCTATATTACTATGTCTATTTTTTAATTTATATACAAGAAATATTTCCATAAAATTTTTTTTTATGTTATGTCTCATAGATGTTAAGCTATATTTTAATAGAATTTTATAAACTAATTAAGAATTTCACATTCCTCTTCTTCGCACAGTTTTGTCAACACAAAGTCATTTTAGATACAACTGCACCGGTGCTTTTTAGTACGTCACTGACATGAAACTGAATTTTAATGCACGCCAAAAATTATTTTATTCCTTTGTAAATATAATGTTGTGTTGTCTGCAAAATATGCATATTTCTTCATTTTAGTAGTTAAACAATATTTTTATTGCACGCTTATATTCCTATAAACGTATTTAAAATCTCTACTAACTGATAGGTTGTTCTAAAACTACTTGGTTGTGTGTTTGTTTATTGTTTTATTTTCTAATAATTTTAACAACAATTAAAATGGAATAAGTAACGCTAGCAAAACTTGACAGGTTACGTAGACTGCATCCACTATAAACACACTGGGGATATACCCCATATTTTTACGATAGAAGTAAAATAGACTTATGTTTAGTAAATAGACTCGGATGTCCAAAAGTAAGGTTATTTTTTCTCAAACTAAATGATAATATGAAATCTCCATTCTTCCTCAATCTCAAATAGTATGCCACGTTTAAGAAGTTTAAGGCATTTAAAACATTTTTATTGAAGTCACTTTAAAAAAAAAGTGTCCTGACGTTCAACTACCACAGTGGTTAGACTCACGTAGTCAGTAGGCTTTAGTCACTTAAATAGCTTATTTTCAATGGTTTCGTTGGAAGATACCTTAGAAATTACTGCTTTTCAAATTTCCATTTTTAAAAAAATCAATTGTCATTTTTTTTTAGAGGAAAGTTATAATAACATTTAATTTTTTAAAAACTTAAATTTAAATAAATCAAATGTGTTGAAATATAACTAGAGCCGAATATGTTTGGTTCAATATTGTTCTTAATTATGTTTTTAAAAAACTACACAGACGCCAAGCTCATTTATTTTATAAGTCAACAAAGATGTGTTTACAATATAACGACATCGATTTTTGCCATCAGTCGTCATAAATTTTAGAACATATAAGAAAATATAATTTAATCGACATTTTTTTACTTCGATAAAGAATAATCATCTTGGATGTTTGCTATAATTTGACGTTATCGTATTTGTAATCAAATCATGTTATAATTTCAGCATTTTAATTATATACTAGATACGACCCGTGGCATAGCATACGCTGCAGACTTGCTCATAGACAGTGCAAAGAACGTGGGAACGAACGGACACACACTACATCACGAAGAAATCAGAACAACGCGAGTGAACCTCAGGGATCGGAGGAACCACCGACGCATTGTTGATCTCGAGACATATTCACTGCGTTTAGCTTCCAGCCCCCAACACTGCACCACCATTGCTTGCTAACCATAAACTGTGATTGGCCGACCCTTGCGAGGGTCAGTCGTCATGTTTATTTGCACTCGTCTTGTGCTTCTTCTAGTAAATTATATATATATAGATGGTGGATTGAAATTGTTCTGCGGAATCCGTTCGTTCATTAGAGTGTGTGTTGAAAAGTGGTTGTACATGTTTATCCGGATAGTGGCAAGATGACGTCACATCACCGTGATAAGGTGGCAGTGAAATTCGTGTGGACATACGGACGTTGTTAATAGATGGAACAAGAAAGTCATCACTTGTGAGAGGCGATGGAACTTCGTAATGACCATGATCGGAAGGATCGCTAAACAGCAGTTATACAGACAGATGTTGACCGGGATTGTAAACTCAAAAAGAGGTATTAGGACATTCTCGGAAGTAAATGATGATACTGGTGGGAAGTGTTTCGGACATCGCAATAATTTCTGCCTCGCCACCATATACACCTGAAGTATTCATGTACTGAGCGAATTGTTGAGGAGCGTGTATGACTACTTTTCCGTTACTGAGAACAACGGAGAGGTCGTCGCCGAAGTTAACCCAATGTTGAGAAACAAAATTTGCAGTAATATTTACAAAAAAGGGGAAAAAAACGGGCACAAACAAAAACATTTATTTAAAATTTAAAAAATAATAAATAAATAATGTTTAAGCGGGGCTGATCATTGTTTACAAAAACAGCCACGGATGTAATAAACACTTCACTACGAAATGCATGTAATTCTGTGAAGAAACAACGAAGGTGGACTCAAGAAACATTGTTGGCCTCAATGATACCCCCCTCCTTCACCACCAGTTTCGATTGCCAACCATAAAATGATTGTTCTACCCCGTCATGCTTATTTCCACACTACTCGCTATTGATTTGGTGAATTATACATATAGATAAAGGTGCCGCTATAGAAAACATTTATTTATTCGAGCTAGTGAAAAATATATAATGGGCCGTATTTGGCCTGTGCTTGTGGACTGTACGCATCACTGAACGAGAGAGATGATTTTTTTAAAATATTTTTTCTTTTAATTTTTTTTTATTGCTCACATAAACTCATTTTACATTAAAGGTACACAGTATCCATGAATATTAATAAAATTATGTAAAACCTGATACAACATACTTATTCTAAATGTCATAGAATAAACATTCACATAGAATCACATAATATTTAGAATTTAAATGACACAACTTTTTTCTATATTTAAAACATTTCTGAAAAAAACAAAATAAAATGCATATCATATATTTTTCTTAAATTTAAATTTAATCTGTTGTAAATTTTCTATCATTTTTGTATTGTATGTCTAAAAATTTGTTCTAATGTTATGTTGGTGTAGTTGTTATTGTTGAAAAATGCCTTCAGTCTGTTATGCCATATGTGTTTTCTGTATTGTGAAAGTATCTTTAAGCTTATTGTATGCTGTTTCTTGTTAATAGAGTCTGGTATTATGTTTAGTGTTATTGCTTTGTCTATATCTACTGTGTGTATTGTGCCTGCTTGTATGAATTGTTGAAGTGTAGATTTAGTTTGTAAAATTGTATTGCATGTGAGATATAAATGTTGTTCAGTCTCATCAGCCCCTGACCTACAGAGTGGACAGCCTATTCTTGCCCCTCTGTCTTTATAATTTCTTGATGAGACTGGTGTTGTATTGTAAACTAGTACGTATGTTATTTCTTTTTCTTTATTTGGTATTTCTTTGATGTGTGTATTTCTAAAAGTTTCCTTAGTGTTTGTAATTCCATAAACTTGTGTCCATTTAATTCTACTGTTCAGAAGTGTTGCTTGTCTTTTAATTAAATGTGTATATATTTCTTTGATTGTTTTGTGTAATACTTCTTCATTACATTTTATTGCTTTGATGCATGCTGTATGAAATTGTGATTTATTTCTACCCATGTAATGTGCAGTGCTGTTATCAATTGCTATTAAATGTCCTATTCTGATTCCTAAGTAATAATATGTGAATGTATTTTCTGATCTTTTTTTAATGGCTTGTCCTATAAATTTTATTCTGAGTGCTTGTATTTTTGTTTGTATGTCTTGCAAGTTTATTCCTCCATTTAGCTTAGATTGTATTAGTGTTGTATGTTTGATATTGTGTATTGTTCCTTGAAATATGTATTTAGTTATGTGTGAGTTAATTTCTTTTAAAATTATTGGTGGGGGTTCCCATATTGTTCCTGTATATATTGTTTTGGGGATGACATTTGTGATTATTATTGTGCTCCTTCCAAAAATTGTTTGTGCTGTGTATGTGTTTCTGTCAATAATTTTTTAAATTGATTGTTCAATATTCCTCCATATTTCAGTGTTTGTCTGTGTCTGAATATTGGAATAAAAGATCCCATATATTCTAAGACTCCCCTTCCTTATTATGCCCAAGGGGAAATCTAGTCTTTCCTGACACATACCAATTCCCATAATTTCAGATTTATTTACACTAACCTCTTGAAAGATTGAAATTATTTTGTCAATCGACCTATCATTAGTTGGGAAAAAGACAGTGTCTTGAGTATGCAATGACTTTGATATCTCTGGCTCCATGAATACACATTCCTGTTATGTTCCTTTCCCTTCCAATATGTGACACATTTTCACAAACTGGACGAAGACAAAAAATGAAACAGCTGAGACAAATTTTATGAGTAATAAATTTACTGTTTAAAAAAAGAAACAAGAACTTGATAATGTCTACGATAAAAGATTTGACAAAATGTTTATATTTATTTTACTGCAAATATTAACACAATTAAATCCAAACAAATATAAAACAACATTGATTCCCAGAGATATTATATTTCACATTAAAATAAATTCAACACACTTTTTTTTTAAAGAAGATAGATAATTCATAGCATTAACGTTAGAGTCTTTTCTGAGTAGATTTGATAAAATATTTTTTTTGTGTTTCTTTTAAATTCAAAGTGCTACATAAATTATATATTTTATTTTATGAAAAATTTAATGTTAAGTTATAATATAGACACTTAACATTTATATTGTATTTTATTTAATAAAATTGAAAACAATATCTCAAAAACAACTTTAGATAATTATATGAAAAAAGTTGTAAAATCCTGTATTCGGCGGTTGCAGCAGTGGTAACAAACCCGAAAATCTGAAATTATGGGGAATGGTAGGTGGCAGGATAGAGTAGATTTCCCTTTAGGCATAATGAGGAAGGAGAGGCTTAGAATTTATGGGATCTTTCATTCAAATAATCAGACACAGACAAACACTGAAATATGGAGGAAGATTGAACAATCTATTAAAATTATTATAGACAGGAACAAATATACAGCACAAACAATTTTTGGAAGGAGTACAATAATAAACACATTTGTCATCCCCAAAACTATATATACAGGAACAATATGGGAACCCCCACCAGCAATTTTAAAGGAAATTAACTCACACATAACTAAATACATATTTCAAGAAACAATACACAATATAAAACATGCAACACTAATACAATCTAAGCTAAATGGAGGAATAAACTTACAAGACATACAAACCAAAATACAAGCACTCAGAATAAAATTTATAGGACAAGCCATTAGGAAAAAATCAGAAAACACATTCACTCATTATTACTTAGGGATCAGATTAGGATATTTAACAGCAATAGATAATAGCACTGCACATTACATTGGAAAAAAACAATCACAATTTCATACAGCATGCATCAAAGCAATAAAAGGCAATGAAGAAGTGTTACACAAAACAACCAAAGAAATATATACACATTTAATAAAAAAACAAGCAACACCTCTGTACAATAGAATTAAATGGACACAAGTTTATGGAATTACAAACACTGAGGACACATTTAAAAATACTCATATTAGAGAAATACCCAATCAAGAAAAAGAAATAACATACAGACTAATATACAATACAACACCAGTCTCAGCAAGAAAATATAAAGACAGAGGGGCAAGAATAGGCTGTCCACTCTGCAGGTCAGGAGCTGATGAGACTGAACAACATTTGTATCTCACATGCAATACAATTTTACAAACGAAATCCACACTTCAACAATTCATACAAGCAGGCACATTACACAATGTAGATATAGACAAAGCAATAACACTAAACATAATACCAGACTCTATAAACAAGAAACAACAAACAATAAGCTTAAAGATACTTTCACAGTACAGAAAACACATATGGCATCACAGACTGAAGGTATTTTTCAACAATCACAACTACACCAACATAACATTAGAACTCATTTTTAGACAGACGGTACAGAAAATGATTGAAAATTTACAAGATAATAATTGAATTTTAATAAAAAGGTATGATGTTCATGTTATTTGTTTCTATCAAAAGTGCTTCAAATATAGAAACATGTTTTGTCATTTAAATTCATGTTACTTTTTGTATAGTTTTGATTTTGGAAACTTTTGTATCATTTTGAATAGGTTATGTTGTATCATGATGTACATTATTTGTTGATATACATTGATACTGTTTCACCTTGATGTAACATGAATCTCTGAGGGCAAACATCAATATAACATTAGAACAGATTTTTAGACAACAAATTAAAAGAGAATAATAGAAATGTTAAGAATAATGTATGATGTTCAAGTTAGTTGTTTCTATGAAAGATGTTTGGAAATTTAAATTCATATTACTATTTGCATAATTTGGATTCTATGTAAATGATTACATTATGAGATTTAGGAAAATTATGTTGTATCATAATTTACATTATTTTTATTAATATACATGGATACTGTGTATCTTTAATGTAAAATGAGTTTCTGTGAGCAATAAAAAAACACAAAACAAAAAAACAAAACACAAACCCGAAAGTGGGTATCCACTTTATTTCGTTCCTAATGATTAGGATTTAACCAACTAAAATACTGGAAAAAGCTCAGTATTCCTGAAAATACCTTTTAGTTTATACAGGCTTGCCATATTGGCCTTTTTAAGGCCAAATTTTTAAAATTTGGCCTTTTTTAAGAGGGTTTGGCCTAAAACATTTTTTGGGCATTTTTCTTAAATATATATATATATAAATAATCTTTATCGCAAAAAAAGAATAATAATTAATAAAAGTTATAAGTCAATAACCTTATTAATTATATTCTATTTTTGAATAGCTTACGTTTGTGTTAGACATTAAACATTTTTTTTTAAAAGTTCAACGAAGAGGCTATTAAGAAAAAGACAGAAATATTTCGTTTTTTTTTAAAACCAAAAAATGCCGAAATTAGGGCTGAGCTTGACAGAACAATGTTACCGCCACATAATGTATCTCCTTCTTTTGCTGTGAGGTCAAGATTTGACATGTCCCAGCCTTTTTAGGGGCCATCCATAAAGTACGTCACGCTCAAGAGGGGGGAGGGGGTGTAAGAAAGTGTGACAGTTTGTGACAGGGGAGAGGGGGGGTCCAGCCATGTGTGACGTCACTCTGTTTTATATTAAGTTTTGATTATTTTGTTAATAAAAAACAACATTTTTGTTCGAAAGTGTGACGTACTTTGGGGGGGGGGTCCGAGATGTGTGACAGTTTGTGACAGGGGGGAGGGGGGAGTTAAAAATGGTTAAAAATAGCGTGACGTACCTTATGGACGACCCCTTACGTAAAATGAGGTCAAAGCTTTTATCCTAAAATCTAAACCAACGTCATGTTCTCTTGATCAAATCCCCACTCCTTTATTGGTTGAGTCATTAGATCAATTATCTTATCTTATCTTATCTGTTTACAGACGCTCCTTCTATACAGAAGATTATTGCGTCCTACGCTTATCTATGGTTTGTGTTTAGTCCTGCATTTTTATTAGAGATTTAAATGTTGATAAAGTGTTGGTTTTCCTGGATTCTTCAGGCAACCCATTCCACGCCCGAATTCCGGACGGGAAGAAGGAAAACTTGTATGTGTTTGTTCTTGCATACGGAATAAGAAAGGTGTTTTTATCCTTATGTCTATCTGAGGGTTGTATTAAGTTATCTTTGTGTTGTATTTCTAAATTAGAATTAATTGCTTTATGTATGATTACTACTTTGCTCTTGGTTCTTCTATCCTCTAGTGTTTCAAGGTTTAATGATTTAACTAATGGTGTTATTCTTGTCAGTTTTCGAATATTCTCCAGTAATGAATCTGGCAGCTCTTTTTTGAATTTGTTCTAGTTTATCAATGTTTTCTTTGGTGGATGGGTCCCATACAGAAGATGCATATTCTAGTACAGGTCTCACCAAAGTGAGGTAGCATTTTAGTTTTATATCTCTATTACATTTGTTAAAGTTTCTTTTTATAAAGCCTAAGGTTTTGTTTGATTTTTTAATAACTTCATTGACATGGGGATTCCATGATAGTTTCTCATTTATTAAGACTCCTAAGTATTTTGCATCTTTAGTTATTTTTAAAAATAAAATTACTCCCAACAATAACACATATAGTAAATGAGAGTCTAGAATCAGGTACTTTTCCAACCTTGTGTTAATCTGCTGTAATAAAACACTTGCTGAAAAAAACAAGGGTGGATCAAAACAATTTAAACAACTGTGTCCAATATTTCATTTGTATCTAAGGTCATTGAAAAACTTGTCTTAAAACAACTTTTTTCTAATCTTAATGACAACTCTCTTTTAAGTCCCAATCAGTCGCCCTACCTACCCTCTCACAGCACAGAGGCCACCCTGTTAAAGGTAACAAATGACCCCCTCGTCGCACTAGACAGTGGGACAATCTCTATATTGGTCCTCTTAGATCTTAGTGCTGCTTTTGACACTGTTAACAATTAAACATTACCAAAAACACTGCAAAATTATTTTGGAATTTCTCGTTCAGTTCTGGCTTGTTTTCAATCAAACAGATCACATGTGGTTTAAGTAGATGGCTGTATCTCTCACAGAGCTGACTTGGTTTATGGTGTGCCTCAGGGCTCCGTTTTGGGTCCGGTACTTTTCGTACTGTATACAAGGCCACTACTTCTACTGCTCGAAAAGCATTCAGTTAAAAGCCAATCATTTGCAGATGATACTCAGCATTACACTCGCACTGATCCATCTGATATTGACTTCACTGTCAAATTGATGCAAGAGTGCATTGGTGAGGTAAAGCCTTAGATCACTTTCAGCAAGCTCAACCTGAATGATGACAAGACAGAAGCACTCCTATTCTGAAACAATAATTCACGCAGTAGTTTGTCTCTTACGAATTCTATTCAGGTGCCGAGTTCTGATATACTTTTCAAAACATCGACTAGGAATCTTGGCTACATTATTTCTGATAATATGTCTACCAACAACTTCATCAATCACATCTGTCGCTCTGCCTACACCGCCATTCGTCAGATCAGCTCAATCCGTCATTACTTAACAGTTAGTGCAACAAAAACTCTAGTCTGTGCTCTTGTACTAGCTCGTATGGATTACTGCAATTCTCTTCTGTCAGGTGCGCCAAAACAATGCATTGAAAAACTACAGAAAGTTCAAAATTCAACTGTCAGATTATTCTAAAGGTAAAAAAACATGACCATGTTACTCCGCTACTTTACTCACTTCATTTGCTACCTATACAAGCCCAAATTGATTACAAACAGGCTGTTCTCTGTCACAACTTCTTTTCTGACTCATGCCCTTCCTATCTTAGTGAGCTTCTGTCGGTCTACTCACCAAGTCGTCAGCTACGCTCTTCTGCAGAAATTATGAAATAAAATATCAGTTACATCAGTGAGGCAGTTGACCTTCTTACAGCACAGAAACCGCTCTCTTGTAAGTTACACATATTACATCAGTGAGGCAGTAGACCTTCTCACAGCACAGAAGCCACTCTCTTATAAGTTACATATATTACATCAGTGAGACAGTAGACCTTCTCACAGCACAGAAGGCGCTCTCTTATAAGTTACACATAATCTCATTTTCAAACCTGAGAGTAACGCTTCTATCCTGATCCTCTTGGATCTCAGTGCGGCAGTTGGTAATGTTAACAAACAGACCAGTTTTTAGATCACTTTAAACTTAACATCCTGGCTCTCCAACGGATTGTATGTGGACTCTGTGGATGGCTGTTTCAATGGCACAGCTGATTTTGTTGTATGGGTTACACTTGAGCTCCATGTGGGTAAAATACATTTTCTAATATAAACTTAATGAAATTTAATATTAATGATGCAATACAAATTATGATTGATTTAATGGAGATGGAATTCCCATTTCCAGGAACGAATAACAGTATTACCAATACTGTTAACTGAGTAGTCTAAGGAGTCACTGGCAGTGCTGCCAGTGACAATTTTGGGAAAAACCTAGCCAACAGGTAAAAAAAACCTAGATACGAAAGAAACAACCTAGACTCGCTAAAAATAAACAAATATGACGTCATAAAGCCCCCGTGACACCCCAAAAAAATGCTGTATTTCCTATTTGAAAATTAGATTGTTTCAAAACATTTTATTATCATTTAAGTGTGTATTTAGTGTGAGCTACAGTCTAATATCGTAACTCACGCCAAGCCATTTAAAAAGTCATTAACTAAATTGTAAGCAATCAAATATTTAAATATTTAAGTGGATCTTTCGTTTCAAGTTGCACGTTTTTTTATGTGACGTCACAGTTCTTAAACACACACTCCCCCTTGTTCAACATATCACTAAAGTTTGACCCCGCCCTTCCCCCCAGATGCATGTCGTCATTTATGGACGGTCCCTAAGGTACCAGTATGTTCTGCATAAATATTTGTAAAATATACTTACATCTGCATTTATTCATCACTTATGTCATCTTCCTTATAAATGACAATCTTATCAGCATTATTGGAATCATTCTTATTTAATCTATTACAGACGCTCCTCTTATACAGAAGATTATTGAGTCTTGCCCTTAACCATTGTTTATGTCTCGTCTTTTATTTTTATTTGAATTTTTAAATGATGATAGAGTTTTGGTTCTCCTCGTTTGATCGGGCAACCCATGCCACGTCCAAATTTCCGGACGGAAAGAACGATAATTTGTATGAGTTTGGTCTTGTATACTGAATAAGGAAAGTGTTATTTTAACTATGTCTATCTGAAGATTGCATTAAGTTATCTTTATATTATACCATGCATACATGGGAGAATATTCTCTCAACGCAGGCAGAAGCAAATGGTAGAGCTGTTAAGTTTGTCATGAAGTCTAATAAAATTGAATATTTTGACTCATTCAAACTGTTCTATCTTTTACAAAATTTCTTCAGTCAGATGGGACCGCAGCAAAGCCTCCTTTCCAGTTTAGTGGGATAAAGCCATATATATCATAATATAACATGACAGAGCGGCTGAAAAAAACTGTTGCCTTATACTATTTTTTAAAAACCGAATTTATTTAGGATATTAATTGCACACATTTATTGATTTTTTACTTTACCATCGTTAATTTATTTTTTTAAAGAAAAACCTAGATTATGGCTATTTTTAAAATTAAAAACCTAGAAACCTAGACAGGGTCGAAAAAACATAGATCTAGATTGAAACACTTGGTGCAGGCGGGATAAACATGAAAATATATGGGAACTAAATTATATCTTTGAAAATATTTCCATAAAAGTTTTAATTAATTGTTTTCTAACATGTAAAAATAATAAAAATATAAAATTTATTTTTGCTAGACAATTAAATCAACATATGTTATCTAAATAGTGTAGTAAATGCAAATTGAGAAGAATAAAAAAAAATATATACACGTTTTTATAGAATATTTTTTATAATATAATGAAAAGCAGTAAATTAATTAACAATTACTTCCCTTGAAAGCGTTTTAAATGCAATGGGATATTTCTCTCAATATTTTCATGCTGCCAGTAATTTAAATTTTTTACTAATTTAAAAAAAAATCAAAGAATTGTTTATTTTACATGTTTTACATGTGTGTTTGCGTTATAATAGAACTTCCCATATAATAGTTCAAAATACTTTTAGCAAAAGAGTTATGTCTTGTATTTGACTACGAAAATTCCTACATCTAAAATAATGCTTCCAGGACATGTTAGTAGGTTAATGTCTGACACATAAATTAAATGTAAGTTCAGACGCATTGTACTACGTGAGAATTAATGTATAAGTTTGATAATACCTCAGGACTACAACTTATAAGAAATCTGTTTGAACGACTCAATTCTCATGTCATAGCGTGAATTTGCTCCCTTGATTTAATGCTAAAGTTCATAGCATGAATTATCCCTGTTGATTTTATGATACGCGTCACAGCATAAATTATCCCCTTTGATTTCATGCTACGGGTCATAGCATGAATTATCCCTGTTGATTTCATGCTACGGCTAACATCATGTATTATCTCCCTTGAATTCATGCTACGGGTCATATCGTAAACGTCTTTCTTCCGAGACTTTAGCGTCCCATATTTTTTTCACATATATTTTTAAAGAATTCGGATGACGTACGTTATTGACATGCAAAATTTATGAATGTTGTGAAATATTTTCATAAATATTGAATGCATAGACGTGAACTGTCTGAACTGAGTTTTATTGTGTTGTGTAAATACGTGTTTAGGTAATCATTTTAACTTTTAAAGTATGTCCATGTATTATTGTTTATAAAATGAAATTAAATGTCAATACATAAATCAGTTTGTTCATGTCAAGTGCTATCTCACAGAATACAGTACAACAATAAATGACTGTTTACTTGTATTATGTTTTGAATTATCAGATTCAAACAATACATGGCTGTTTACTTGTATTATGTTTTGTATTATCAGATTCAAACAATACATGACTGTTTACTTGTATTGTGTTTTGTATTATCAGATTCAAACAATACATGACTGTTTACTTGTATTGTGTTTTGTATTATCAAATTTAAACAATACATGACTGTTTACTTGTATTATGTTTTGTATTATCAGATTCAAACAAATTTTATAACATCATGCTTTGGTAAATGACTGCTCTTTAAATTTGCTTAAACATACTGAGAAAAATAATTCCAAACTCATACACTCTATTTCAGCTCATTAACCTGAATGTTTTTAGTTCTTGAAGGCTCGTAACCCTGACTACAAGAGGGTTGGACAACAATCAGGCTATGTAGACTATAAATATATGTGCATAGGGTTTGAGTGAGTCTGAAAATTAACATTTCTTTTCATTTTTTGCTGATTTATGTTGTGTTGGATACTTGTGTATGTTTTTGTGTTTATTAATTAATTTCAAGCTGAACTTCCATCTTTCAAACAGTTTGATCATTTCTTATTTTCCTACACATTTCGACGAGTTGATGTAAATAATAATCGTTGTTTGTGTATCTTATTTGAACAGACTGAGTTTATTTCATTTAAAGAAGTAACATAATTCTTGTGTGCGGTGTAAGCTGCTTTGGGAACATAAAAATGTAAATAGATTTGAAAAAGTTACGAAATTTTAAAGCGAATAATTGAGAAGACAAAAATAAGAAGAGGAAATAACAAAAACAAGTAATAAAAACTCGGATGATTATTTAAACACAATTTCAAACAAAGAATTTTCTATTATTTATTCATGTGAAATCATTCTAGATTACGTTAAAAGTCGATTCAAATAAGTAGGCTTAGGATTTGTTCTGAGGATCTCAATCATTATTTTTAGACATTTAAAGAGCAGAAAGAAAACGTTTAATAGTCAAATGTTATATTATTGTGTTGCATCTGCATTAAAATATAATTTACATCAGCGCGGCACCACAAATAAATCGTTTTCATGTCTTAAATTTGACGTTAATCCTTAAGAAACTTATGCAACAAGATAAATGTGCACAAAATGAAAAATACATAAATAATATTTGTTACATTGGATATTGTTTTAACAAATACTGAATGTTATATTATGTGTATCTCAATCCTGATTTTCAAAATATGAAACAAAGCAAATTTATAATTGTCCATTCTTGTCTAATATTTTCTAAGTTATCGTAACTGCTATCAAACAAGTCCTTATTTCATCCTTCTCCTCGAAGTTCTGGTTCTTGATATGTGACTGAATCAAATCATAAAACAAAATATAATAAAAACAACCCGTAAAAACAATGTTTTAACTATAAATCCGTTATATATGAAATATAATTAATGATCCTACATGTGGAAGAAAAATCAGAAGCCCCGAGCCTAATGCTCTTTATGGGTCTTCCTGGAAGACCCTTCATTATCTAAACCCCTCCCCCAAGGGAACGTAACAGCTGGGAAATCCCCCATCCCTCCTGATCGATCGCTTCTGAAGCGGCCACCTCGGCATCCAGGACAGAAAGTCGAAGATGCTTCATACTAGGTTTGACCTCACAATGAGGGCTGGAATTTCCCTACTATGACCCGCTACCACTTTTGCGCCACCCCGGCAAATCACACGAGTCTCAATGGTTAGGACCGCCGCTAAGCGGGGGATCATCAATGACCTACCTAGGGTGCAACCCCAATGGAAGGTTTCCTCAGAGCTGGCGTCAGCTGCGCTCTTCGTGGTTCCTTTTGCTAATCCGTACTAGCGCTCCTGGCCCTAAACCGGCACCGCTCAATGGCGTTGCTAGTAAATGAGGAGAACGAAACGGTCGCTTCGGAGTAACCCGACCCTCAAAGGGTACTTTGGGTTTCATCATCGACAATGTATCTAAATGCTATGTCTAAGATCCGTACAGCGACTGTAATCACATGTGACTAGCACCTAACACCTAACATATCGGACTTCGGTATTGCCTGCCAGGATTTGTCGGTTTCGGGTCGTGGGTCGCGGTCGGGTCTGCGGCTCGCGACCCCACACGTCCGTCGAGCCCCATAGAGGCCACCCCTTCTCGACGGGAGACATAAATAAAAGTATTGATTATGTTCAATATAATACGACCGCGCGACAGACCGTGATAGACCCCTGTGACATCGAGGGCTGGAGTGAAACTCCGGTGACCCTTGGAGGTCAACTGTAGCAGACGACTACACATGCTACAAGAGATAAACTTGAAGTTCATTAATTTAATTAAGGTACATTCGACCGATCTGAAATTTTGATACAATGCATTGTTACGTGACACACGTCTATGTGTAAAATTTCAGGATCAGGGGAAGTGGGTCATTTTTTTACTTTTGTTTTTCCGCGAACGGGCGGGCGGGAGGGACCTCGACAAGACGGTGAAGTTAATATAAGGGATGTAATAAATAAAGGTAAAAAAAGATTATTAAAAACCATGTTTTGATAAGTGGACTAAAAATAAGAAAATAATTTAAAACTTATAAGTTCAAGTATTTTGATTAAATATGACTATAAACGTGGGGTGTGTGTTTGGTATAAAAGTTAAAGATTTATAATTTAGAATGATAAAAGAAAAATCTATAGGTGAGAGAATAAGTGAACTGCATATGTTAAACCTCATAAGCACCCGCTGCACGTTTTTGGACATATAAAATTAAATTACTTGAACTTATAAGTTTTATAATATTTTCGTCTTTTTAGTCCACTTATAAAAACGTGGTTTTTAAAAATCCTTTTTTACCTTTATTTATTTTCTTCTTTTTAGTCCACTAATAAAAACGTTGTTAAAAAAAATCTTTTTTACCTCGATTTATTTTACCAAACACCTCATCAGGCCCCGCTCAACGTTTTAATACCACAGCGATGAGATCACGGGGTGAACCCAGCACGTGAAATTGAACTACAGCAAACGAATACATATACTTATATAGAGATAAATTAAAAAATGCAATAATTTAATTGCGGTACATTCGATCGCTCTGAAATTTTGATACAATGCATTGTCATCAAAGATCTATCTGTGGTACAATTTTGAGCTCTCTAGGACCATCAGAAAATGGTTTAATTTTACATTGGCAAATTTGAAAAATAGCGGACAGACAGACAGGAAAGCAAGTTAATGAAAACGTAGTAATAAAAATGGAGGTTCATTTACTCACATAAACAAACAGCCTCAAGGCTATAATAATCACACGTTATCAAACTGTGACAGTTGATATAACATATTTATAATATAGTCTCTGTTATTAAGATTTATTTAAAAACATTAAAGCTAAGTCTGCATCTATGAAGATTTATGGAGATGAATTTTTTAAAATGTTTTAGTAGGTCTTAAGTTTTTTAAATGAGGAGTCGAAATAGCTATGTGTTTAAAACTATTCATAAAATATTTAGTTAAGGGTGCTGACAAAAGCCAAGGTTATTTTTTTTTAAAATGTTATCGCAAGTATATAATTTACATAACATGTTTAGAGTTCCATTAAAAAGTGCTCCTGTAAATCAATCAATCTTAACTCTTAACCTGTGGTAAAGGACAACTAGCAATTCATTGACACAGTATCCCTTATTAAAGGGAACGAAGTTAAGTGGCAAACCACTTACATTTACTTATCTTTTAGGTATTATTTTGCCATTTCTCTTTTTAATGAAGGCACATAAACAAAAGCAATGCATGGCCTTGCAGTAATGTAATGCCCAGTAATGAAGAAATGACACTCGAGTCACAGTAATGATATAACTTCTAATTCAACATCTAGCTATAGAACATTTTTCAGTCATCATCATCCTCATCTCCTGGTTTGTAGTCTGGATCATCACTTTCGTCATCTTCATCATCCAATTCAAGGTCTCCCATGTTCTCAAATAATGACTCGTCAACTTCCAATGTGTCTCCCTTTGTAAAAACTTGACATCAGAATCATTCAGAGACTGGTCTGCAAGGAAGAGTTCTTTACCTGTTGGCTTCTTGGCTTGACCATCAGAAAAGCCTTTCTGTCTTCTCATTTCAGCTCGTTCAGCATCAAACTTTAATTTCCAAACCATAAATGACTCCACATTGACACGTGTACCTTCAAATCTTTTTCTTTCGGCTTCTTCATCAGCTTTTTTCTTTCTTTCAGCTGCTTCTTCTTCGTCTTTGGCAGCTTGCTCCATCATGCTTGTCATTCTTTCCTGAACTGCCGAGATGATTGTGAAAATCATAGCCATCCCTAAATTTTCCTCAGCTTGTGTTTTCATAAACTCCATTAATAAATCTTGCTGAGCATCATCCGTGTTTTCAGTTGAATCTAATTCCATAATAGGTGCAGTGTCTGGGTAATCTGGTGTGTAGGTGAACTGCAGCACTGCCGACATTGCATGATCTGGAAAATTTTCAGCATCTTGGGGCACTACCTCCATCTTAAATATATAAAATGGCTCTTCTTGGATAATTTCAATTTCATCTGGATAAATTGACTGCAATGCTTCGATTTCATTTCTCTGCTCTTCCTTATAATCTGTCATCCTTTAAACAAAAAATTAAGGAAGACAGAGAACAGTTTAATTTTATAAACGTTCTCTAATACCAAGTGAAAATTACATTATGAAAGTAGAAACATAAACAGAGGTACAGCATGCAAATGGCACCCATATACTTATCAACCGTTGCAAATAAAATAAAGCAATTAAGGCTAACAAGAATATACGACATCTTTGACAGTGAATATATTAAATTCATAGTTTACATAATTTTAAATAAGAATGGCTTTAAAAATCCAACTTTTCGCCAAATTGAATATTTCATGTATGTTTTATTTCAAATATATAAAACATAAATTGTACGTAATACAAATCAACAATACGATTTCTCTTAGATCTTTATAGATAGAATAATAGCAATTATAACAACATTAATTACTACTTGACATTAAACTTGCGAACTAATTTGTTTTACATACAACATCATATCCTATAGATCAGTACTGGTGCCTTTCAGTGCGCACTCGCAGGAAATGAAAAGTCAGAAAATACGATACAAAGCTATTTCAAGTGAGAATTTTTTGTAGTTTAACTTAACGAAAATAATTCTTATTAATACTCTCATAGAATTACAATTTGTTTGTATTGTATATTTTAAATAAACAAGTAATAAAAACTCGAATGACTATTTAAACGCAATTTCCAACAAACTATTTCCGATTATTTTAGCTAAGCGAAATCATTCTAGAGTCACATCAAGAATGTGTCAATATAATGTGCACCGCGCAACAGTCCAACGTTCGCATTCACAAAACGGGAAAACGCCATTAACTATCATTCTAAATTACCTTAAATGTAATTTCAAATCAATAATCGTGACATTAAACAAAACAATTACTTTAAAAAGTTGCTTCTAAAATTACGGGAGTCGAACCAAAAGAGATTTATTTCAACAATTCAGTTTTAATGGAGAAAATAATATTTCAAATAAAACAACTGTACATGCTAAATACTTCTAAAGATTGAATTAGCTTTACATTTTGCCTACCAGTAAACACAATGTGTAATATATACTCAAAAGCAATTGTATTCAATATTTCACTATAGGATATAACAAATAAATATCCTTCACCTTTAAATATGAATTTTGCTTTAAGAAATATTCAAAATTAAATCATACTTTTTATTGTTAAGGTATAATTTTAAAAAAAATTACTTCTCAATAAAACATATTAGTTGTTTAAAGTTATTTTCTGTCGTTTTCCTTATTTTAGAGACACCGACTTTGTGAAAAGTTGCTCTATTTAATAGCAACCAGAGGCGTCACTAGGGTGGGTGTCACCCGGGGCGGTAGCTCATGGTGTCACCCCTTCACGACTGAAGGGGTCGTCCATAAATGACGTCACGCGAGGTTGCCGATTTTTACCCCACCCTCCCCCAGCGTCATACTTTGTCACAAAACTTAGACCCCACCCCTTTTTTACGATATGACGTCACAAAGATTTGACACCCCTCCCCCAAGCCGTATTTTCTCAATAAAAATTAGCATGTTGCAAATTATTTTTTGTCATTTAAATTTAGGATAAGTCTGCACTGTAATATCGTAACACGCGTGAAGTCATTGAAAACGTAATTAAATAAATGGTAAACAATCAAATATTTAAGTGGAACTTTTATTTAAAGTTTCGCATTTTTGATGTGATGTCACATTTCTTAAACACCCCCCTCGCCCCCTCCTCGTACCACATCGTCACAGATGCGTGGACCCCCCCCCCTATGGCGGATTAAAAAGGGGGGGTGCTGAACGGGCTAAAGCCCCCAATAATTTAAGGGCCCCCAAACTTTTTATGAATTATAGTGTATAATAAAGATGCAGGCCATTATGTTTGTACGAATCCCTGAAAATGCCTTGGGCAGTCATACGGCAATGCTGCACATGAGTAGGAAGTATAACGGAAAGCAGGCTATTCTTCGTGAGAAGTGCATTGTAGCTCATTATGTGCCGTGCACAGCTCATTCCTTTAATTTGGTTGGGAAAAGAGCAGCAGGTTGTCCTACTGCGGTCAGATTTTTTTTGTCTTCTGCAAAATCTTTATACCCGACTTGTTGCATCTACTCATCGTTGACAGGTACTTCAAAAACATATGAAATTGATACATGCTAACAAAGCCTTGTCTGACACAAAGATGGTCAGCCTGACATTATGCTGTAAGGTCTGTTAATAGCTCATACCATGAGAATATCGCAGCACTGGAAGAATTAGCAATGAATGAAAATCAGCCACGTGACTGCCGACTTGAAGAAGAAGGATTTCTACAGGAAATTGAACAACTGGAAGTCGCTATTTTACTTGAAATTTGGGAAACAGTTTTAGAAATGAAGTCTCTCATTGAGTTTGTTAAAAAAAAATAGCATTCTTAATTTTATTCTTATGAAGACAAAGGAAAGGAAAAGTACGTGGTAAAAACAGTGTAAACAATCTTCAATACTCTCAAATAAAAAAGAAAGCGTCAGTTTGATAAAGGGACATCAACAAAACAATATTCTCCTGGAGAAAAAAATTCAAGATTGAGGTATTTCTGGTAATCATTGGCAAACTTTCTTAAGCCCTACAACATTGGTTAGGTGCATATAAATACATCAATGAGAAATTTGGCTTTCTTACAAACCTAACTGAGCTCAGCACTTTCGCCACCCGATGGGCAGCAGCCAAGTTAATGGAAGAACATTCAAGTGATTTCGAAGAAGGGGTCGGGTAAATCCGAAGCAACCGTTTCGTCCCCCTCAATTTACTAGCAACGCCATCTAGCGGTGCCGGTTTAGGGACAGGAGCGCCAGTACGGATTAGCAAAAAGTGCCGCGAAGAACGCATTGGACGCCAGCTCTGAGGAAACCTTCCAGTGGGGGTTGCACCCTAGGTAGGTCTTTGATGATCCCCCGGTCTGCGGCGGTCCTAACCATGGAGACCCGTGTGCTTTGCTGAGATGGTGCCAAAGTGGTAGCGGGTCGTAGTAGGAAATTCCACCACCTCCTTGTGAGGGCAACTTAGTGGGAGGCATCTTCGACTGTATGTCCTGGATGCCCAGGTGGCCGCTTCAGAAGCGACCGCTTTTGGGGGGGGGTTATCCTCAGCTGTTACGTCCCTTTGGTGGCCAGATGGCTAAGGGGGTCTTCCGGGAAGACCCATAAAGAGCACTAGGCTCGGGGCTTCTGATTTTCTTCCACATGTAGGTTCATGAGTGATTTCGAAGACTGCTTACCTTCAGAATTAGTCCAATTTTCATAACTCTTAAAAAAGTTATTGTCCAGCCCCAGGCACAGGGTAAGGAAAAGGAATTAGCACAAAGCGAAACTAAAAAAACTTGCACAGAGCTAAAAAATTTGCTGCTTTTGAATGAGCTATATTTCACACAGTCCTTTACAAATGTACACATCGCACTTCGCATCTATCTTTCAATGATGACATCAAACCGCAGCTGAGAGCGATCATTTTCAAAGCTGAAAAGAATGTATAATGAGTTAGAATTTGCATGGGACGAAAAAGGCTGAATATGCTCTCTCTAATGACCATTGAAAAGGAACTTGTAAGCTTACTCAGCTTTATTGACTTGATTGAAAACTTCGCCATTTGAAAAATTGGCAAACGAAAGTTGTTGGTTGAAATATTAATCATACATATTTTTCAATAATTTTTGTTATTTCAAATAGAGAAAAGAATTCGTTACCTCATGAATTTTTTTTTAAAAATACGGAATAACGCGTAGTACTATTCTTTACGGGGGCGCGTTCGTAAGTACTAAACAGCGTAAGTCGGGATGGGACCATCGTAGCCGGAGGACTACCTGTATATAAACATGCATATCTATGCTTTCATGCCTTTAATAAATATATATAAAAAAATATTAACTCAAAGACATTGAAATCATAATTTTCCTCATCAACAAAGAAAACCTATCTTTTGATTTTTTCTTTGAGGTGATAAAAATCGTATTCCCCCCACCCCACTGTGGTGGAGGGAGTCGTGAGGTGGGATTCGTTCATGCTGTCGGTGTGTCCAAGCCCAAAAGGCTTGATATCTTTTAAAACAGAAGACACTGCCTCTTTCATTCCAGCCTTTTTAAAATATCTCTCTGCTGCGACTATTTCTTTTCTTTTTTTCCTAATTTGTTTTAATGTTGTTCGTGTGTTGGGACTGTTTTATTATTGCAAGTTAACTGATTTTTTTTAATAAGAATTTTCGCGTTTAACGTATTTCATTGTATTTCTTAATTTCTTTCTAGATTTTAAAAATTTGTCATCTTTTGTTTTCTGACATAAAATCGTACACAGTAAAATTTTAGGCTCGGGTGTCACCCCCTGATGGGTGTCACCCGGGGCGGCCCGCCCCCCCCTAGTGACGCCACTGATAGCAACAATCATGAATAATTCTTAAGTAATGTATATGCAGTCAACATTGTATTGCAACAACAATGACATTTATGTCACTATAGACCAAATGAAGATATACGACCTCATTATGTCATAAATGAATTACGGACACTTCGACCCCGGACGTTTCGACCCCGGACGGTTCGACCATGCCAGTTCTATCACAGGACTTTTCAAACCCCAGGACGTTTCCACCCCGGTCGGTTCGTCCACGGGCGGTTCGACCCCGACGATTCCAACCCGGACGTTTCGACACCAGGGCGTTTCGACCCCGGACTTTTCGACCCTCTCGTTTCTACATTGGAAAATGTTTTTTATTTATTCTTTGGTGTTTTTTAAAAATATTTTGAGAAATTAATTGTTTGGTATATTATCCATTAAAAATTAAAAACTCCTATCCCAAACTAAACAAAAACTAAAAAGGAGCTAATTTATTATTTGGTTTTAAAAATGTTTCTATTTAAGTCGTTCAAAGGTTTTCACTGTGATAACAAAAACAAACGAAAGTTGATTTTTTTCTTTTTCTTATTTTTTTTAAAAAAATATTTTTAAAAATAAAATAAAGTGTCGAAATGTTGAACGCAGGCGCTAAAATCTTTAGAAACCCGCGCCCTTTGCATCCACTTCTGTTTCTTGTGTTGCTTAACACGTATATACCTCCCTAGCAGAAATACTGATTTTAATAAGACGTACAAAGTTGTCCGTATTTAAAGTTCATCAAATTCAATAGTTTTTACCGCCGCCTAGCAGACAATAACATTCAAGCTGCTGGACCCATATGACCGGATTGAACGTGACGTTGTTGTTAATGTCTCGTCTGAGGATTTCATAATCCCGTGTTACGAAGGCTACACTCAGTGACCACCACAGCAAGCCGTGTGCTGGCGAGGGTAAATATAGTAAGTGGGGGCAGAGAGAATGTAGGCACCTTTAGAAAGGAATGTCTGACCCCATTGCCTTTGTTTTGTCCGGTTACATCGGACGGGGTGGGGATGGAGTTGGATTGGTTTAGAAGGACTTTCTACCTCAGAGGAATGACGCATTGATCACACTCATGAATTCGCGTTGAACATTGACTGGTTGTCAACAATTTCAAACTGTATTACATTTTTAATGGATAATAATTTTAAGATAAATTATTTTTAGTATATGGATAACATGTAAACGTGTTTATATCAAAAATTACTTTTAAAAATAATAAATCTTAAAAAGTATATTAAAAAATATACGTTGTAGATACGAAGGGGTCGAAGCGTCATGTGGTCGAACTGTCCGGGGTCGAATCGTCCGTGGTCCAACCGTCCGTGGTCGAACCGACTGTGGTCGAAACGTTCGTGGTCGAATCGTCCGGGGTCAAAGTGTCCGACCACCTGTCATAAATAGACACGCCAGAATGCCTTAATTTATCATATAGAAATAGTTTGCAATAAAACTTTGAATGCACATCCATGTTTGTAGTAACATCTGAAATGATATGAAGCTAATGTATAAGAAATAGTCCATCAATAAACACGTAACAAATTTTAACAATTATAATTTAAAAATAGAAATTTTCATACACATATTATAATCATTGGCATCCTTCCATCTCGCAAGAGGATGGTGTAACACCTTTGGGTTGGGTTGCATTTCCTCGTATGGGTGTGCACTCCTATCCTGGAGTTGCACTCTTTACCATGAGTTCTGTGCTTCCCAATGTTTAGGCCTTTCTCTAAGCTCTTCTGTCTGTAGACTCCTTTATCATTCTCTCCTCGGCTACTATGACGAACTCTTTTACAACTGTGCACCACGTAGATCGGTCTTCTGCCTTACACTCCCAGCCACTTGTGCGTATTTCGGCTGCTTCATGTCCTTTTGGCAGATATCTTTAAATCGCAGAGGTGGGCGACCTGTCTTCCTCTTTCCCGATGCCAGTTCTCCCTATAGGAGGTCCATGGGGATGCGACCAGGGCTCATTCTTTTTACATGTCCTAGCCATCTCAGGCATCTTTCAATAAGGCTTGAGAACATGCTTTGGGTATTGGCAAGCATCAGGACCTCACTATTTGGCACTTTGTCCTGCCATTTCATGCGAAGGATACGACGCAGGCACCTCAAGTGGAAGCTATTAAGCAATCAGACGTTTCGGTTACTTCCTTCATCAGTACAAATAATTTGACACAAATACAGTCAAATCTATTATAACGAGTTTAATTCGTTCCTGAATGTTACTCATTATACGAAATACATTTTCCCATTCGCATCAATGTAAAACACGATAATCCGTTCCATACTGATAAACAATACTCATATTTTAAATATTTTTTTAAAAACATTCATTCAAATAAAGTTACTTATGAATTTTTAAAGAGTGAAACAACCAAAATGCAATTTAGATTTGAAAAAAAAAGTGTAAACAAAAATATGAATTCATGAAAAATAATTATTCCTTTTCAACTAGAAAACTGTCAAAAGACATTAAATTGTTTTTGCCAACGCTTCATACTTTAATGAAAACGTGTCGTAACCGTTTCATAGTCATTCTTTACACTTCCTTTGAGGCATCCATCTCCTTAATCGTTTTGAGAATAAAGCAGATCGTTGTTCAAATCAAAAGTTTATACAATTTTTTCCGACTATATTTGTATATGTGTATACCAATATTAAAGGATCCCTAGTTATATAAGTAGACAAAGTTACTACACACTATGTGTATGTAAATAGGTGTGTTTAATAAACGCGGCCAAACTTGTAGACAATGTTACAACTAACTATGAATTTATTAATGTATAGGGATTACTTCTCTTATGCAAACAAGTTTTACTCTTATGTTATTAGGAGGTCATGTAAAAGCTCTAACTGGACTGAGGGAATTATTCAATGAACTAGCGGCCCAGGGGTGGCCAGACCTGTAGAAACTGAGAGCCATTTTCAAATATAAACACATTTTTGAGAGCCGCATTGAAGCACTATGGGCCATTAATCCTGGCTTGGAAATGTTCAGCAATATTTGCAACATGTCCTTCATAAATTGTACGTGAGCCGCAATGTGAGAACAGAACAGCCGCATGCTGCTCGCGAGCCGTAGTTTGGCCACTATAGAACTAGCCTCTACATTGGATTTAGATAACGTATAATAAATATTCAAATACATTTTTAAAATAATGTTAATTAAATTATAAACATTTTCTACGTCATAGTTTAAGTAATTTCACTGTAGCCTCTTGTGCGCAATGCATTGATAGAAACTAGGGCTGCGGATATTAACCATTAAGTAATCGATTAATCGTTAAAATTTTTAATCGTTAATAATTTTTTTTATCGATTAACATTATATTAAAATTTAAGAAAACTTTCAATTTAAAAAATAATTTATATTTTTTTGTTACTTACATTCTCTTCCCTCGTATTAATAATATTTATTTAGACGTGCATACGTAAACAAAAATGTTTTTCTTCCGTACCTCTTGCCTAGCAGAACGAATTTGCTGTGATACGTCAAAAAATTTGGGAGCAAGGGAATTACCGCGACTTAAACGATTTCGCGAAATAATGAATCACAACTTAACGGAATCTATATATGCGTTATAAAATTATAATAAATCGAAATTAATCGAATACATTTTTTTCTAGATTAATCGATCACATTTTTTAAAATCAACACCAGTTAGACCTGCCAGCCGAATTTTTTTTAAAATTTCGGCTGGCTGACACAACTTTTCGGCTGATATCCGGATGAGCCGGATTTTAAAATTTCGGCTGGCTGACACAATTTTTCGGCTGATATCCGGATTAGCCAGATTTCTCCGTAAATTGACATGCGCAGCAAAATATTCGTAAACATCACCCAAAGATGTTGCAGCAAGTGTTACAGGTGCCGGTATGTTGAAAGATGGGCAGTTAATTTTGAAGAAGTCAACAAAACCATCTTTAGCCACATTTTCAAAGGCGAGCAAGTCTCTAAAGAACCAGATAACGATATCTCTTGTCAGTTCATGATTTGATGTTGCCTGACATTGATTGTTGCCTTCTCCATACTTATGGAAATATCCAAAAATTGTATTGACTTTTCTTGACTTTGTACTGACACATTGTGCTTGACACTTAAGTGAGATTCATATTGCCACTTGATGTAATTGCAGCAAAATTGGTTACTTTTGAAATGTGACCCTACTTGTCACCCAATGACTGTTGAGCAGTGAGACACAGCTGACAATAAACTCGTTCTTCGTCTACATTTCTCCCATCACCAGAGAACAGGCCATCAAAATATTTCCAGCATTGTGCTTTAGAATTTCCATGTAGGCTAGACGGTTTAGGTTTTACTTGTAGGTTTTTAATGAACTGCCTCTTTTCCCGGTTTAGATGACATTTGCGGACATTTGAGTTCACCTAAAATTATCATATTGTCATAAAGAATTGTACATCATAAATGGTGTAACGTAAAAAGGTAATCCTGCAGTCTTAGCACGTATATCATTTCACTGCGAATTTGAATTTTCTCGTGAGAACTTTCGTTTTTAATTTATTAAATGCATTTATATATGTTATATTTTAGCTATATTATAGCGCTAATTTCTAAGGCTTTTTAATTTATAAGGCTGTTTTCGGCCCTTGACGCTACATAATCAGAGTAGAGTAGGATACATCCATTTTGTTTATCTAGCACCCTACTTGCTGGGTTGTCACAGCAAGAGGCCAAGCAAATTTTCTCACTTACAGATTCAAACATCTAGTAAGGAAATAAAAAATTAAATTTTCATTAAAATATTTATTGATCTTCTAAGAATCTTAAAATGGATGAATGAAACTTTTTTTAAAGACATCTTCAGTCAGTAAATTTATTTTAGCCTGGGTCGTTCCAGATAAAAAAAGTCTAGCTAGCAGGGTGCTAGATAAACAAAAATGATGTCTCCTACTCCGATTATTTAGCGTCAAGGGCCGACAAAGCCTTATAAATTTAAAAGCCTTACAAATTAGCGCTATAATAACTAAAATATAACAAATATAAATGCATTTAATAAATTAAAAATGAAAGTTCTCCCGAGAAAATTAAAATGCGCAGCAAAAACAATTACGTGCTAAACCTTCAGGATAACCCTTAAAAATCATCAGTTATTGACAAAACTAGTATCTAGTTAATTGAAACAATTTATTTAGGCTTACCTATCTGCTAGTAGAAGATCGTTTAGCCATAATTAAGTAATAATAAATCGCCTATTTACGACACAGCTTAAAGATAACTTAAATTAATTAATTTATTGTCTTGTATTTTAATTAGTATTTTATAAATTAAGATTGTAAGAAAAAGATAACTTACAAGAACCGTATCAATGATTTTATTGATGATTTAGGTTTAAAAAAAACAGTACAAATAATTCATTTTTGTCACATTTTCGGAGATGGTTATTTTAAAAATTCATTCGATCATAAAACGGAACGCAATTAATTTTAAGAAAACAAAATTTACGTTACGGCGGCTCGTTCATTTTTCGGGGGATTTACGGCGGACAAAATGCGGCGGCTAATGCGCGCGCCGCATATTTTCCGGCGGATTTTCGGCGGACGAAAATTTTGCGGCGTATTCGGCGCAGGGCGGCGGCTGATGGGTCTAGAACCAGTTCTTATAGTATCCTTTAGTAAACGTTTTTAAAAGATAAATTAGGGAAATTTTTCTTATGAGTAAATGTCAGTTTACACATAATCATCACAAGACTCTGACTTCAAACCTCCGCTGCCTTGCGGCTACACCCGCTACCCGGGAAAGGCTAAGGGAGTAAACCGTGATATAAAAACAGGAAATGGAGCACCTACTAGCGGTCTATACATAAACATTATGTAAATTCCGGCAGCTCCTGCACGCGAATGACGCCAAGCTGCATCGACGCAAGTCATTCCCTTGGTTACACCATTGACGTGGAGTAGGGGCAGCAGCTAATTATCAATAATACCCACCCAGGCTTGCATCACCGCTGGAGAGGACACTCCAGCGTCTCAAATAGCCCTGCACCAAGAAGTTTTTGCAATAAAACCCAGGTTCCTTCTAGAGACGGAAGAATGGCGAAGAATCACAAAACGTGTCATTGTCATCTAGACTTTTAAAGTATTAATGTTTTTTTGTAAAAATTATTTTACTTTGATAAAGATACCGAGGTTACTGTTTGCATCATCTCATACAAGGGGTTATTAATGAGATAATTGAGAGACTGTACTAATCCTTTACTTATTTAGAAAAAGTAATTTTGTCAGAACTAAGATTAAAGGCAGTAACCAGTGCTTCCAGTGTCAATTTTGGGAAAAACCTAGCCAACACGTCCAATAAAAACCTAGATCCAAAAGAAAAAAACCTAGACATGCTAAAAATAAACCAATATGACTTCACAAAGCTTCTCCCCAAGACAAATAAAAGAACAAAAATAAAAGCTATTTTTCTTATTTGAGAATGAGCGTGTTTCAAATCATTTTATATTTAAGTATGTATTTAGCGTGAGGCTGCAGTCTAATATCGTTACACTCGCGAAGCCATTTAAAACGTCATAAATCAATTATAAGCTATCAAATATTTAAGTGGGGCTTTCATTTAAAGTTTAAAGTATAGCGTTTTTGATGTGACGTCACAGTTCTTAAACACCCCTCTCCCCCTTGTAACACATCTCACAAAAGTGTGACCCTCTCGACTCCCCTTGATGCATGTCGTCATTTAAGAACGGCCCCTAAGGTATTAGTATGTTCTACATAAGTATTTGTAAATTATACTTACATCTGCATTTATTCATCACTTATGTCATCTTCCTTATTAATGCCAAATCTTATCAGCTTTCTTGGAACCATTCTTATTTTACCTATTACAGACGTTCCTTTTTTATTATGAAGCTTATTGAGTCATAACTTTATCCAATGTTTATGTCTCGTATTGCATTTTCATTTGAGTTTTAAATGTTGAAAGAGTGTTGGTATTCCTCGTTTGATCAGGCAACTCATTCAACTTCCGAATTCCGGACGGAAATAACGAGAATTTTTTATGTGTTTGTTCTTGCATACGAAATAGGAAAAACAGATTTTATAGCTATCTGAGCGTTATATTAGATCAACTTTTGGTCTATACCATTTATAGTTGAGAAAATATTTTCTCAACGTAGACAGAAGGACATGGTAGAACTGTTAATTTTGTCTTACAGTCTAATAAAATTGAATATTTGGCTCATTCAAGACGTTTTATCGTGTACCAGATTTCTTTAGACAGATGGCAACTCAGTAGCGCCACCTTTCGAATTTAGTGGGATAGAGCTGTAAATATCATAATGTAACATGACAGAGCGTCTGAAAAATTGTTGCCTACTGCTGCTTAGTTTTATTTTTGAAAAATTGAATTTATTTAGGATATTAATTGCACATATTTAATAATATTTTTACTTTAAAATCGTTTAATTAAATTTTTAAAAAGAAAAACCTAGATTATGGCTATTTTTTAAAATAAAAAAACCTAGACAAGGTCGAAAAAAAACTAGATCTAGGTTGAAAAACCTAGCGTTGGCAGCACTGTCACTAGCTCATCCATGTGTTCAAAACTGAAATCTTAAATAAACGTGATAAAGGAATTATGTGCTATCAAGTTTTTCATAAAAGGAGGGATTCTATTTTAGTTTCTAGTTCATCCCTCAGAATAGGGACCGAAATAAAGTGGTAATACCACGTTTAAAAGCAACATGGAATATAACAGTAGATATGATTTAGTAAGAGAGTCGTTGGTTATGGTAAAAACATTAATATGCATACGTACTATAATAACACCATAAACATTAAAATGTTTTAGGCTATCAATTTGTAAGAATTATTAAATGTGTAATACTTTTAAAAATAATTTTAACAAAAAATTATATATTAAAAATATAATTATATATATATAGATCTATATATATATATATATATATATATATATATATATATATATATATATATATATATATATATATATATATAATTTATTTTAATTTTAAATTGGAACCAAAAATAGTTACTATAAAATGGTTATTTCCCTTGAAAATCAATGGGATATAAACTAACCTGTAAATGGTTATTTCCCTTGAACAACAACAAAATGGTGTGTAAGGGGTAGGGCTGTCAATTTTGTTGAAAAAAGCTGCCCGGGTACCCGTGAAAATTTCGAACGGGTACACGGGTAACCCGTTCTAAACTTAAACGTCGCATAATTTTCCCCGTCATGATCGCTATACAATGCAACCTAGCCACCATCAATGCACCTCATTTCACACAGTAGTAGTAGCCAACGGCTTGCTTCCAGTAACTAATTGTTATTAATGCACTACAATTAACTATAATGCACTAAAAACTTTTATTCAATTCCGGTTGAAAATGTATTCGTCATACTCATAAATGAAAGTAAACTGAAAATGCAAACAAAATGTCAACGGCTATAATGACGTAACGTTCAGTGTCATACCTTGAATGTTAATATCCACTTGGCGTCGGTAGTCGATGCTAATGGCGATGAAGGACGCAATACTGCGGTAAATCTCAAGTGATCGTGCTTTGGTCAGTGGTACTGCTTTTATTGACACCAAAAAATTGCTGACATTGGGTGGATCGGCGGTTTGTTTATAAATATCAATTTATGAATAGCGTTCACATGGCGTTTTATCGCATTGGGTTGCCACCCTTCACAGACACAATTTACTTACAATGGTTGCATTTTGCCGTGTCGCTGTCAACTTGATTGGCCTGATTCCACACGACGTCTAACCCATCTTGTTAACTTTGGGTGTATTATTAATATCAATTTTTGGGCTAGGCAAACACGTGTTAATGAACACAAGAAACACACGCGAATGCAAGGGCTGTGGGTTATAGCAGTGCTTCTCAAAGTGGGGGTCCGCGGAATTTATCACGAAAGGAGAGAAAAATATAATTATAATCCTCCAATTGCTATCAATAGTTAGATAGTATCAATCGGTGACCCACTGTCGGCTACTTCAAAGCAAGGTTAGTTTCAAAGCAAGGGTGTTTGAATGGACCCACACGGCATCTTTCATCTCTGTGCAGTCCATCCTCACAGCCGACGTCTTACCCATCTTATACTGTTAGTAACTATTTAATTTATTAAATTTAAATACTGACGACCTTGTACGCATTATTAGCATCAGTTTTTCTAGGTCACCACGTGTTATTGAACACAAGAAGTGAAGGGGTGTGGGTTATAGGAGTGAATGGAGGAGAGGGGGTAGAAAAACACATTAGCTAGTATCAATCGGCGTATTTCAAAGCAAAGTTAGTCAAAGCAAGGGTTTTTTTTTAATTAACAAACGGCGTCTTTCATATCTAAGCAGTCCATCCTGACAGATGACTTTTGTTTTCTTTATACGATTCTTTTAAAGAACCATTTGTTAGTGTGTTGTGCGATTTCTGTTTCACGTTGAGAGAAAAAAAGATATATCAATATATTTTTTTTGGGACCGTATTTTATTTCCCGTTGACAGATATTTCCCGTTGACAGAAATTTCTCCTTAGATGTACTTCACAGCATATATTTGAAACAAAAATTTTCATTTGATAAATTGTTTCGCAAGCCACAATGAAAACACAAAAAGCCACATGGGAGCCGAAGTTTGGCCTACGGGCAATATAGACATAGAAGCCACATTTTCACGGGTACCCGGGTGGAATTTTACTACCCGGGTAATCATACTGCAACGGGTACCCGGGTCCCGGGTACCCGTTGACAGGCCAAGTAAGGGGCCGTCCAAAATGTACGGCACGCTATTTTTGAACATTCTTACCCCCACCCCCTTTCCCATCCCTTACACAAACTGTCACAAATCTCAGACATCCCCCCAACCCCGGACCCACCTAAACTACGTCACACTTTCGAACAAATTTTTTTTTCTAGCAAAACAATTAAAATTTAATATACCACACCGTGAGGTCACACATGGCCGAACCCCCCATGCCCCTCCCTCTCATGTCACAAACTGTCATACATTCTTACACCCCTCATCTCCTCTGGAGCGTCACGTACTTAATAGAGAGCCATTAAAACAATACTTTATTAAATACTTGCTCATAGATAGTGGAAAGAAAAAGGGGGGGGGGAATTTGGAAACAAACTAGCAGCAAGAAGAGAAGAGAACAACGTGAGTGAACGACGGGGGTTGAGTTACAGTCCCCCCCCCTTGCACCATTCTCGTTTGCCAAACATAAACTGTGATTGCTAGACCCTAAGGAGGGTTATCCGTCATGCATGATTGCTCGCATTGTCTAACTTGTCCCAATTTCTGGCCAATTATTTATTATATAGACACTTAAATATTTTGTAATTTTCTAATTAAGTTTTATTAAATTATTATACATTTTAAAAGTAAATCTCTCTAGACTATTACAATGTTGAACATAACAAATTTATATTTATATAAATTGAGTTCTTTTTTTTTAATATCTAATTTTAAAAATTATTATTTTATTTTTTATTAAGATACATTTTTATATCAAAATGAAATTTTAATGAATGAGTTGCGCATGTTTATATATTTTAGTAAACCTATTTCATTTCGTCAATTCAATTAAGTTTTCAAAGAATAATTATTTAGAAAAAAAACTCCAAAAAATATGTTAGAAGTTATCTTTTTTTTTATCACCCCATGAATCCACTCCCATATGCCTGGAAATGTTCTGTGTTGTTTCAGCGGCGCTACTTGTATTACTGACTTATCACTACAGCAACATAACAACTAATTCATTTATTATAAATGATATGATGCAGCTGTTTATTAAAAGATGTAGCATGATAGTGAGTTGATCATTGAACGTAAACATATTTTATTCAAATGAAAGTGAAGTACAACGTCATTAAAATTGTCAAATTATTTGTACGCATGAGAATGAACAAGTTTTATCTCATTGAAACATTATATAACAAATTCTCTATTACATCTTAGTACTTCTTTATCATTGAACAATTTAATTAGTGTTAAATGTTTTACTAAATTTCTACGAGAGTTTTAACCTAAACAAAGTCATTTCTACTTTTTATATACACTCTCCATTTTTTTACGGTTTTAAAAAGAACAACAACTTAAAACAGTCTACATTAGAACTAGATCTCAAATGTTTCAAGGAAGTATATGTGTTGGTATTCTGAAATCAGATAGATGCCAAATAGTTCCTCTTAAAAATATCATTTAGACTTTATTTAGTACCTGTTTAAATGACATTGGGAACATACCATTTTGTAAGCCATAATTCAAAATTTAAAAAGAATCACCATTTAATTAGTAAGTGAATTTTTTGAGGTACGCAATGCTCCATGATATTATTTTAGATTAAAATCATTTTATATTAATAATTTTTAATTTTAGTGACCTGTTAAACTTAATAAATACAGCCGGACCTCTCTAAGTCGAACTTCCCTAAGTCGAAAACCTACCTATATCAATTAATTGTCAAATAAAACCGTAAATATTTAACTTCCTACACAATAAAGGATCGTGTAGTTCTCACTTGACTGTTCTTATGTTAGCAATTCTCTAAAGATCTTTGGTTGACTTCGAGTAATTTTACGTGAATTCAAATTCAACTTCTTATGACGGAATCTTTACCCAACTCACCAGTGATGGACCACTGACCCACGTGACGTAAGAATGCCGATTAATTATGACGGAATCTGACCAACGTACAAATATGTTAATTAAAATGTTCACGGATCTTATAGACTACAATTTCGAATATGTCATCTGAAATTCGTATAAAAATCCTACCTGATAATTTATTGAATAAGGAAAATAATATCTTTAATACCTTTGTCTACAAATATAACGTGGTATCTTTAAATACCGCTAAACTAATATAAAAAAATATATAATTAAAAAATTATTTTTAAAAATTAAATTTTAGACAACATTTTAATTAATATTTTTGACTGGTTATATTTATAGACAAAGTTACTACCTAATATAAATGTATTACTGTATAGAGTAAAGAGATTACATCTCCTAAGAAATCATTAGTAGGGGGTCAGGGAAAAGCTCTAACATGACTGAGGGAATCATTTAAGTAACAAGCTACTATATTGGATGGATTTAACGAAAAAACAAAAATATAGAGATGTTAATGTCAAAGTTTTGGCTTTACGGATAAATAAAAATTAAACTCTATACTCTAGACATTTTCTTCGTCATACTTCTAGACATTTTAATATTGTATCACTTTCGTAATAGCCGTTTAAAACGGAAACATGTTGATAAATATTGTTTTGAAACGGCTCTAATGAATTATATATATACCTATTTGAAAGCATTGCTTAGATCATGTTATTTAGAACTCTGTAGTTTAGGGAACATTTAATAAGGAATGTAAACACATCTATAATTAAGATCAGAGTTTCATATGTCAAGTAGATGTCAGTGATGGCAAAACACTCATTAAATGTGTCATTTATAATCAAGGCGTCTTAATGTGTAAAGAGTTCAGTTAAATGGATTGTCAGACATTTTGAAAAAAAAATTCTACATTAAAGGTCACTCAAGGGTACGTTAATTAAGGTCATATCTAATATAACACAATATTATCATCTTTTGAATACACATTTGTTGCGTGTTATGGTCCTTTTAAATAATTATAAAAATACAGAAATACTTAGAAATTAGTGGAAGGCAACAGTTTACATAAATTCATGCACGAGCTTATTGTTAAAATAATTTAGAAACCGTACTCATCATTTGTAGATTATTAAAATGTTAGTTTTGTCAAACCAAAGATTCCAAGATGGAAACGTTATTTATTGAAATAATTTTTTTTAAAATTCGATATAAAGTTATACCATTGCCTTATATCCTTTTTGTTCATACTGATGGTGCTCCGGAAATGGTAGGAAGATACCAAGGCTTTTTACATTCTTAAAACAATCTGTACCAAATGTATTTTCAGTACACTGTGTCATTCATTGACATCATTTAGTCGTAAACAATGAGAGATTAATTGCTAAACTTTGTGTTGAAAATTACGAAGACTATACTCGTTTACTAATTAACCCAAAAGTAATTGATTATATAAAAGTGCATGTTTAAATCGATTTATGCCCTCTTTGTTGGAATCCTTAGAAAACAAAGACTATGATTTGCGACAAAATTTAATGAACTCAAGAAACGACATAGCCTTTATTACTGATTTATTAGCTAAATTTAAAGAAAGTAATTTAAACTCAGAGGTGAGCAATTAAAATTAATCAAAACCTGAAGCTATTATCTGCGTTTGTTACAAAACTTTTTCTGTAGAAACAAAACTTGGGAAGAGGAGAACGTTCATAGTTTTCAAATCTTTTAAAATTGCTGTTTATAGACCCCTGAACCAAAGATTTGAAGACATTATTCACGAAGATTTTCCCGAGGATTATCAAGGATTCAGTGCCGTTAAGAACCTTGTTATGAAAAATAGAAACAAACAAGAAATTAGTGCTCATGGGGATCAGTGGTAACTACTCACAACAGTTGGACATAAATACACTCATAAAATCCCTTCACGTTCATACAAGCCAAATTTTTTTTAAAAACATTTACTTTAAACAAAAGTTATAATTTCAATAAATAATTGTTTATATTGTTTTTCTATGAATTTGTGTAGCTTTTACACTTGTGGTCCGTGGGCAACTTTTGACTATAAAAAGGGGTCCCTGGGTCAAACAAATGAGTGAACCATTGCTCTAGAACAGTGCTTCTCAAAATGGTGGTCCGCGGACCGGTGCTGGTCTGTGGGCCATCCGCCGCCGGTCCGCAGAAGTTATGAAAAGAGGACAGACAAAATTGTCAGTTCAGGGAAAATAGTGCACCGGTCACTGGTGCAATGGAAAAAATTCCTGCCGGTCCCGCCATACTAAAATGTGTGAGCAGCATTGCTCTAGAAGATTATGTTAAAATGTGTAGACAACATCAAAGAACTGATCACTTCAAAACATGACACAGTATCTAACAATTATAAAATGTTTACAGTCACCACTATCCTTGTGATTAACATCTTGCTAATAAAACAAATGACGCAGGTCTGTATTTATGAATGATGGATAAGCCTAGATTTAAAGAAATATTTTTGTCTGATATTAGACAGTTTTATGAGGAGTTAAAAAACCTAGAGTTTAAAGTAACAACACATTTATCGCTATGTATTTAGTCTTTGATGCAACAAAGTCAATGCTAAGTCACTGAATGTTCCTTTTGTAAGTAACTAATTTTATGAAACATTGAAAATCTAAGGAAGTGAGCCATTGACAAGAAATTGTTTGAATAGAACTCAGTCTTATACATGTGGTAGGAGGATCCTAGAAATTCATTGAAATGTTATCTCTTATTAAAGAAATCGAAGTCAAGTGATGTGCCACTTGGATAATTATTTTTTTTTCTTTTAAGATATGTGCAGTAACAAATTTTATAAGATCATATTAACATTGTCACGTGCCAACAACCATAATAAATAGTTCATTAAAACTTGAGTATTCTAAGATTATCAGAAATCATGTAGTTATGTCGGAAAACACCAAGTCAATATACACTTTGTGTTTTTACTCTGAATGGACGAATTTTGTAAATAAACTAAGATCTATAATTAGCCTAAACTATGGACATGAGCGTGTTCTCAACAGTCTCAGTGTATACACGGGGTAGGTGAATGTTGGCAGTTTTAAGACATTGTATCCCTTTTAGGGATCGAAGTCAAGTGAGGTGCCACTTGGATAAAATAGAAGTCGTTCTATAGTTTTCATCTTTTAAATATATTTTTATAGGTAGCAAACTTTTAACCAAAATTAAACTAAATTATTAAAAATAACAAATGTTGTAGCAACGTCCATGTTATTGTCACCATGAGAGAACAGCTGAAATTATAAATAGCTATGTAAACAATAAAGTTAAAGACAAGGGCAAGACGCAATTATATAGCTATGTAAACAATAAAGTTAAAGACAAGGGTAAGACGCAATTATATAGCTATGTAAACAATAAAATTAAAGACAAGGGTAAGACGCAATTATATAGCTATGTAAACAATAAAGTTAAAGACAAGGGTAAGACGCAATTTTTTCCTCTAAAAATGTACACCTTTTTCAATAGTTCTAAGATCTATACATAGTCAGAAAAAAGGACAACGGGACTAGGGGAAAGCTTGACATTCATTGAAATTTTATCCCTAACTATAGGGATCGAAGTCAAGTGGCCTGCCACTCAGATAAAATAGAACGCTGAATTTTTGTTTTTCTTTTTAAAATGTTCTTTTAAGGTAATGCTTTCAGAAATAAACATAATTATGAAGCACTTGGATAATTAATTAAGTATCGGGTTGTGTGACACTACAAATTGCATCAATGAAGCACAGAAATACATGTAAGTAAATGTATTAAATTTATAGTTTTATTAAATTGAAATTACTAGGATTCTTAAAATGTATTTTTCCATGGAATTAAATATTTCTATACATAATATTCAGTTATATGCAATACAAATTGTGTACCATACACATAAGTAGTACTTTGTCACATAGACTCGTAGAATGCAATATAACTGAAGTTTAAAAAAATATAATAATATGATCTTCTTATTAATCTCGTCGCTTTAGTTGTCTCTAATAAAATCTCATGTTAAGTAGGTCGATAGCGGTGCTTTTTAGTGCGGCGTTCATGGAAATTTTAATTGCACGTAAGAAATGACAAGAGAAAATCTTTTAATTGTTATTTACACATACACACGATATACACACAGACATACACGATATACACACACACATAACAGGCTTATTCCTCCCTTATTTCTTGTCCCCTGTGTTTCATCAAACTCTTTAGCTGCTAAAATGAGTAAATGGAAACATTTTTCTTAAAAAATGACAAATGGAAATTGTTTTCAGTGAGAACAATTACACTCTCATAAACACATTGTTGCTAGTCAATTTTGTATTTTTAAAAAAGAATGATCCGTCTTTCTCATAACAGGACTTGACCTAATGTGTTACGACGTTCTCAAAGCAGGACATGGCCTAATGTGTTACGACGTTTTCCTTTCTTAGAAATGATAAGTTCTATTATTGTGTACCAGGGATCTGACCATGCCAACAAAACGTTGAGGTGAGTGACAGGACCATGAAAGTCCAGCACAGAGTATAATTCAATGTCCACTCCCCAAATGTGGCTGGGGGACGGGAGAGGGCACAGCTCAGCGGACACTTTTAAACTCAGATCGTGCTGGAAGGCGTAACTCTTCATGTCACGAAGATTGATGACATCTTTGCACTCTGTGGGAGATGGGGGGGGGGAGGACCATGCTATGGTCACAAATAACACACAAGTGATCAGATGACAGCTCTTTAGTTATAGGTGCGCATATAACAACGCAATTATCAGGCCTGTGCTAGATATCCAATCATTAAACAAACACTCACTCTCTAAAACATTAAAGTTAAATAAAAATATAGACCAGCCAGGAATGGTATATTGTCACGTGTGAATCACGAGTTGGATGACGGAGAGGTCACGTGTGTGAAAGCGCGGGAAGAAAGGGAGAAGAAGGTTCGAGAGTATTATTCGTGTTTATAGAAAGTAATGGCGGATGTGTGTGGCTGATGTCTCCACGTTGTGAAACCTAGAAGTTATACTTTTTTATATAATGTGCATATTAAAGTTATTTTGCTGACAATAGTATTTCAAGGATTTATTGCACGAAAGTTTGTATTGTGAGAACGCCTACAAAACATATATAAAAAACAAACCATTTACATATATATCACGTGACACAACAATTCTATCTTAAATCGTAAATATACCAGACCCAAATATGCATGCTCAATTCATAGACCTCAGTTATCTTAGATAGATTTCTTAAATTAATCTATTTTTTAAAATTCTTAATTTTAACTCGTGGTGTCTGGTTGATTGATTGCTTGTCGAAAAAACTTTAGATCGATTTTTAACCCACTTTCTCGTAAGTTAGCGAGCTGAAATTTTGCATGCAGTTTTGTATCGATAATAAAAACGATGTATCAAAATTTCAGATCGAAATGTACTGTAATTAAATTATTGAATTTTTAGATTATTTTATTTATCTCTATGTATCATGTTATTTTTTTAAGATAGTGTCGCGGTGCGTTTTATATTGAACAAACTTTTTTAGTACTTTCCTGTTGCGCGATTCGGTGCGTATTATATGGACTATAATTTTTAAAAATATATTCCCGATCGGTGCGAATTATATTAAACATGTTTTACGAGACATAACTAAAATTTTGTATATTTGAATTGTCGTGCACTGCGTATTATAATGAACATTCTTTTAGTTATGTCTCTTACATAAAGGATTTATAGTCAAAAACTTGGTTTTTACGGGGTTTTTTTATTAATAAGACTTATAAGTAAATAAATAATTTGTTTAATGAACGAAGAATTATATTTTTAAAGCTAACATAATACTTTAAGGAATAGATTCGTCTTATAAACTCCGTCAAAAAAATTATTGAATTTTGCATTATTTGAACATTCTTTTGACGAGTTTATAGCTCGTTATTTTAGGTATATTTTTTATAGCTACAAGTCTATTTTATAATTGTATCAAGTTTTTATTTAAAACATATATATTATCGTTTTATATGCAGTCTACTTTAGATTGTGTACATTACTTAAATCTGTATAAGTGTGCGCGTTAGTGTTAATTTATAGAATCGTCGAAAATTGAGAATGAAATCAGCAGAAATTGATAAATGACAACTTTGATTTATTATATAAATATTTTTTAAATTTAAAAAGATATTGAGAACAAATAACTTTTAAACTATATAAATGTATTAATAGAAATTATTTTTTTTTAAAGTAAACAACGAGGTAAAATCTTTACATTAAAAAGCTTTCTTTGTCTTATCTGACTTGAATTAATTTTGTATTTCCTGTCAGCGCGCACCAAAAAGCACCAGTAATGATCTATTTATACGATGTTGTAGGTAAAACAAATTAATCCGAAAGAAAAATTAGAAGATCATAAAACAATTTCTTTAACTTGTATTCAATGTTTCTATATAGTCTATGAGAAACAGCTTTCTTGATTTGTATTACGTAAATCTTATGTTTTACGTCACACGAAATTATATTTAAAGAACTATGTAATTTTACGAAAAAAGGGATTTTTAAAAATCAGTTTTAATTAAAATTATGGCACCTATGAATTTAATTAAATCCTGTCACATATTTCATGTCTGGTTGTTTTACTTCACTACACTCTCCGAAAGTTTATTTCGATCTTCTATTTTTATAAGTGGCTTGCCACTTAACTTCGTTCCCTTTAATGAGGGATACTGTGCCAATGAATTACTAGTTTTCTCTTACCCCTGGTATACACAGTGCTGTATTCACCTATAAGCTATAGCGTAGGGCTTCAACTTATTCGGGAGCCCCCAAAAATTGTTAGAGTAAGTTACTGTCATAAACACCTACTTGTTTTGTGATTTGCGCACAATCTTTTTAGTTTAAAGTCATAGAAACTCTTTAGACCATAGAACATTTTTGTTAACATATCTTACAAAGAAACGTGGCTCCACACTTGACTTCTAAATAGACCAATCAGAAAAGATCAATACTAAGGTCAGTAAGGGAATAAATGTTCTTGAACGAGTTGTCGCAGACAAAATAACTACGGCAGAGAGTGGCTTAACAATCAGATGAGATGTATGTAGGCAAGTGTATACATTTCCGTTACTGTGTTGACATGTCCCTTATTTCTAAATGGCAGGCCACTTAACGTCGTTCCCTTTAAATAGGGAAACTGTGTCAATGAATTGCAAGCTCTTTCTTATAACTGTTATATACTTAGTAAAATTAAAACTATGGATTTGTGGTGAAGAGCTAATGAAAACTATACAATAATATAAAACTCGATCAATAGAGGTTGTCATTTCTAAAACCGGACAACTTCATAATTTAAAGATCAATGTTCTAATTTTAGATTACATTTTAGCGGAACAATGTTTTACAGCATAAATAAAATCGAAACACAATATTCTCAAAATTGTTAGTATTGTAAAATTCACCATCATCATCAGTCCCGTGACCGATTCGGTTGTTGGGGGAGCGCATGGACACATCAACAGATAACGATCTCCACATAAGCATATTTTGAGCGGCAGCCAATAATTCATGCAATTTCATCACTGTCCATTCCTTTATGTTGTCCTGTCAGCTTTTCCGTTGTCGACCTGTTCGCCGGCCCCCTGCGACAGTGCCTTGAAGGATAATTTTTGTCAGGGTATCACACCGTCATTCAGGGGTCAACTATCACACCGTCATTCAGGGGCCAACTATCACACCATCCTTCAAAGGCCAACTATCACACCGTCCTTCAGGGGCCAAATATCACACCGTCATTCAGGGGCCAACTATCACACCATCCTTCAAAGGCCAACTATCACACCGTCCTTCAGGGGCCAAATATCACACCATCCTTCAAAGGCCAACTATCACACCGTCCTTAAGGGGCCAACTATCACACCATCCTTCAAAGGCCAACTATCACACCGTCCTTAAGGGGCCAACTATCACACCGTCCTTCAGGGTCCAACTATCACACCGTCCCTAAAAGGCAAACTATCATACCGTCCTTCAGGGGCCAACTATCACAACATCCTTCAAAGGCCAAATATCACACCGTCCTTCAGACGCAAACTATCACACCGTCCCTCAAGGGCCAACTATCACACCATCCTTCAAAGGCCAACTATCACACCGTCCTTCAGGGGCCAAATATCACACCGTCCCTCAAAGGCAAACTATCACACGGTCCTTCAGGGGCCAACTATCACAACATTCTTCAAATGCCTACGATCACACCGTCCCTCAAACGCCAACTATCACACCGTCCTTCAGGGGCCAACTATCACACCGTCCTTCAGGGGCCAACTATCACACCATCCTTCAAAGGCCAACTATCACAACGTCCTTCAAATGCCAACTATCACACCGTCCTTCAGGAGCAAACTATCACACCATCCTTCAAAGGCCAACTATCACACCGTCCCTCAAAGGCCAACTATCACACCGTCCTTCAGGGGCCAACTATCACATCGTCCTTCAGGGGCCAACTATCACACCGTCCTTCAAAGGCCAACTATCACACCGTCCTTCAGGGGCCAACTATCACACCGTCCTTCAGGGGCCAACTATCACACCGTCCTTCAAAGGCCAACTATCACACCGTCCTTCAGGGGCCAACTATCACACCGTCCTTCAGGGGCCATCTATCACACCATCCTTCAAAGGCCAACTATCACATCGTCCTTCAGGGGCCAACTATCACACCATCCTTCAAAGGCCAACTATCACATCGTCCTTCAGGGGCCTTCTATCACACCATCCTTCAAAGGCCAACTATCACACCGTCCTTCAGGGGCCAACTATCACACCGTCCTTCAGGGGCCATCTATCACACCATCCTTCAAAGGCCAACTATCACACCGTCCTTCAGGGTCCAACTATCACACCGTCCCTAGAAGGCCAACTATCATACCGTCCTTCAGGGGCCAACTATCACACCATCCTTCAAAGGCCAAATATCACACCGTCCTTCAGACGCAAACTATCACACCGTCCCTCAGGGGCCAACTATCACACCATCCTTCAAAGGCCAACTATCACACCATCCTTCAAGGGCCAACTATCACACCGTCCTTCAGGGGCCAACTATCACACCGTCCTTCAAGGGCCAACTATCACACCGTCCTATAGGTGCCAACTATCACAGAGTCCTTCAGGGGCCAACTATCTCAGCGTCCTTCAGGGGCCAACTATCACACCATCCTTCAAAGGCCAAATATCACACCGTCCTTCAGACGCAAACTATCACAACGTCCCTCAGGGGCCAACTATCACACCATCCTTAAAAGGCCAACTATCACACCGTCCTTCAGGGGCCAACTATCACACCGTCCCTCAAAGGCCAACTATCACACCGTCCCTCAAAGGCCAACTATCACACGGTCCTTCAGGGGCCAACTATCACATCATTCTTCAAATGCCTACGATCACACCGTCCCTCAAAGGCCAACTATCACACCGTCCTTCAGGGGCCAACTATCACACCGTCATTCAGGAGCCAACTATCACACCGTCCTTCAGGAGCCAACTATCACACCGTCCCTCAAATGCCAACTATCACACCATTCTTCAAATGCCTACGATCACACCGTCCCTCAAAGGCCAACTATCACACCGTCCTTCAGGGGCCAACTATCACACCGTCCTTCAGGAGCCAACTATCACACCGTCCTTCAGGAGCCAACTATCACACCGTCCTTCAGGAGCCAACTATCACACCATCCTTCAAAGGCCAACTATCACACAGTCCCTCAAAGGCCTACTATCACACCGTCCTTCAGCGGCCAACTATCACACCATCCTTCAAAGGCCAACTATCACACCGTCCTTCAGGGGCCAACTATCACACCATCCTTCAAAGGCCAACTATCACACCGTCCTCCAGGGGCCAATTATCACACCGTCCTTCAAAGGCCAACTATCACACCGTCCTTCAGGGGCCAACTATCACACAATCCTTCAAAGGCCAACTATCACACCATCCTTCAGGGGCCAACTATCACACCATCCTTCAAAGGCCAACTAACATACCTTCCTACAGGGGCCAACTATCACACCATCCTTTAAAGGCCAAATATCACACCGTCCTTAAGGGGCAAACTATCACACCGTCCTTCAAGGGCCAACTATCACACCGTCCTTCATAGGCCAACTATCACACCGTCCTATAGGTGCCAACTATCACAGAGTCCTTCAGGGGCCAACTATCTCAGCGTCTTTCAGGGGCCAACTATCACACCGTCCTTCAAAGGCCAAATATCACACCGTCCTTCAGACGCAAACTATCACACCGTTCCTCAGGGGCCAACTATCACACCATCCTTCAAAGGCCAACTATCACACCGTCCTTCAGGGGCCAACTATCACACCGTCCCTCAAAGGCCAACTATCACACCGTCCCTCAAAGGCCAACTATCACACGGTCCTTCAGGGGACAACTATCACACCATTCTTCAAATGCCTACGATCACACCGTCCCTCAAAGGCCAACTATCACACCGTCCTTCAGGAGCCAACTATCACACCGTCCTTCAGGAGCCAACTATCACACCATCCTTCAAAGGCCAACTATCACACCGTCCCTCAAAGGCCTACTATCACACCGTCCTTCAGGGGCCAACTATCACATCATCCTTCAAAGGCCAACTATCACACCATCCTTCAGGGGCCAACTATCACACCATCCTTCAAAAGCCAAATATCACACCGTCCTTCAGGGGCCAACTATCACACCGTCCTTCAAGGGCCAACTATCACACCGTCCATCAAAGGCCAACTATCACACAGTCCTTCAGGGGCCAACTATCACAGAGTCCTTCAGGGGCCAACTATCACAGCGTCCTTCAGGGGCCAACTATTACACCGTCCTTCAGGGGCTAACTATCACACCATCCTTCAGGGGCCAACTATTACACCGTCCTTCAAAGGCCAACTATCACACCGTCCCTCAAAGGCCAACTATCACACCGTCCCTCAAAGGCCAACTATCACACCGTCCCTCAAAGGCCATCTATCACACCGTCCCTCAAAGGCCATCTATCACACCATCCCTCAAAGGCCAACTATCACAACATCCCTCATAGGCCAACTATCACACCATTCCTCAGGGGCCAACAATCACACCTTCCATCAAAGGCCAACTATCACACCATCCCTCAAAAGGCAAACTATCACACCATCCTTCAAAGGCCAACTATCACACCATCCTTTAGGGGCCAACTATCACACCATCCTTTAGGGGCCAACTATCACACCATCCTTCAAAGGCCAACTATCACACCATCCTTTAGGGCCAACTATCACACCATCCTTTAGGGGCCAACTATCACACCATCCTTCAAAGGCCAACTATCACACCGCCCTTCAGGGGCCAACTATCACACCATCCTTCAAAGGCCAACTATCACACCGTCCTTCAGGGTCCAACTATCACACCGTCCTTCAGGAGCCAACTATCACACCGTCCTTCTGGAGCCAACTATCACACCATCCTTCAAAGGCCAACTATCACACCGTCTCTCAAAGGCCAACTATCACACCGTCCTTCAGGGGCCAACTATCACACCGTCCTTCAGGGGCCATCTATCACACCATCCTTCAAAGGCCAACTATCACACCGTCCTTAAGGGGCCAACTATCACACCGTCCTTCAGGCGCCAACTATCACACCATCCTTCAGGGGCCAACTATCACACCGTCCTTCAGGGGCCAACTATCACACCGTCCTTCAAAGGCCAACTATCACACCGTCCCTCAAAGGCCAACTATCACACCGTCCTTCAAAGGCCAACTATCACACCGTCCTTCAAAGGCCAACTATCACACCGTCCCTCAAAGGCCAACTATCACACCGTCCTTCAAAGGCCAACTATCACACCGTCATTCAGGGGCCAACTATCACACCGTCCTTCAAAGGCCAACTATCACACCGTCCTTCAGGGGCCAACTATCACACCGTCCTTCAAAGGCCAACTATCACACCGTCCTTCAAAGGCCAACTATCACACCGTCCTTCAAAGGCCAACTATCACACCGTCCTTCAAAAGCCAACTATCACACCGTCCTTCAAAGGCCAACTATCACACCGTCCTTCAAAGGCCAACTATCACACCGTCCTTCAGGGGCCAACTATCACACCGTCCTTCAAAGGCCAACTATCACACCGTCCTTCAAAGGCCAACTATCACACCGTCCTTCAAAGGCCAACTATCACACCGTCCCTCAAAGGCCAACTATCACACCGTCCTTCAAAGGCCAACTATCACACCGTCCTTCAAAGGCCAACTATCACACCGTCCTTCAGGGGCCAACTATCACACCGTCCTTCAAAGGCCAACTATCACACCGTCCTTCAAAGGCCAACTATCACACCGTCCTTCAAAGGCCAACTATCACACCGTCCTTCAAAGGCCAACTATCACACCGTCCTTCAAAGGCCAACTATCACACCGTCCTTCAGGGGCCAACTATCACACCGTCCTTCAAATGCCAACTATCACACCGTCCTTCAAAGGCCAACTATCACACCGTCCTTCAGGGGCCAACTATCACACCGTCCTTCAAAGGCCAACTATCACACCGTCCCTCAAAGGCCAACTATCACACCGTCCTTCAAAGGCCAACTATCACACCGTCCTTCAAAGGCCAACTATCACACCGTCCCTCAAAGGCCAACTATCACACCGTCCTTCAAAGGCCAACTATCACACCGTCCTTCAGGGGCCAACTATCACACCGTCCTTCAAAGGCCAACTATCACACCGTCCTTCAGGGGCCAACTATCACACCGTCCTTCAAAGGCCAACTATCACACCGTCCTTCAAAGGCCAACTATCACACCGTCCTTCAAAGGCCAACTATCACACCGTCCTTCAGGGGCCAACTATCACACCGTCCTTCAAAGGCCAACTATCACACCGTCCTTCAAAGGCCAACTATCACACCGTCCTTCAAAGGCCAACTATCACACCGTCCTTCAAAGGCCAACTATCACACTGTCCTTCAAAGGCCAACTATCACACCGTCCTTCAAAGGCCAACTATCACACCGTCCTTCAGGGGCCAACTATCACACCGTCCTTCAAATGCCAACTATCACACCGTCCTTCAAAGGCCAACTATCACACCGTCCTTCAGGGGCCAACTATCACACCGTCCTTCAAAGGCCAACTATCACACCGTCCCTCAAAGGCCAACTATCACACCGTTCTTCAGGGGCCAACTATCACACCGTCCTTCAAAGGCCAACTATCACACCGTCCCTCAAAGGCCAACTATCACACCATCCTTCAGGGGCCAACTATCACACCGTCCTTCAGGGGCCAACTATCACACCGTCCCTCAAAGGCCAAATATCACACCGTCCTTCAGACGCAAACTATCACACCGTTCCTCAGGGGCCAACTATCACACCATCCTTCAAAGGCCAACTATCACACCGTCCTTCAGGGGCCAACTATCACACCGTCCCTCAAAGGCCAACTATCACACCGTCCCTCAAAGGCCAACTATCACACGGTCCTTCAGGGGACAACTATCACACCATTCTTCAAATGCCTACGATCACACCGTCCCTCAAAGGCCAACTATCACACCGTCCTTCAGGAGCCAACTATCACACCGTCCTTCAGGAGCCAACTATCACACCATCCTTCAAAGGCCAACTATCACACCGTCCCTCAAAGGCCTACTATCACACCGTCCTTCAGGGGCCAACTATCACATCATCCTTCAAAGGCCAACTATCACACCATCCTTCAGGGGCCAACTATCACACCATCCTTCAAAAGCCAAATATCACACCGTCCTTCAGGGGCCAACTATCACACCGTCCTTCAAGGGCCAACTATCACACCGTCCATCAAAGGCCAACTATCACACAGTCCTTCAGGGGCCAACTATCACAGAGTCCTTCAGGGGCCAACTATCACAGCGTCCTTCAGGGGCCAACTATTACACCGTCCTTCAGGGGCTAACTATCACATCATCCTTCAGGGGCCAACTATTACACCGTCCTTCAAAGGCCAACTATCACACCGTCCCTCAAAGGCCAACTATCACACCGTCCCTCAAAGGCCAACTATCACACCGTCCCTCAAAGGCCATCTATCACACCATCCCTCAAAGGCCAACTATCACAACATCCCTCAAAGGCCAACTATCACACCGTCCCTCAAAGGCCATCTATCACACCGTCCCTCAAAGGCCATCTATCACACCATCCCTCAAAGGCCAACTATCACAACATCCCTCATAGGCCAACTATCACACCATTCCTCAGGGGCCAACAATCACACCTTCCATCAAAGGCCAACTATCACACCATCCCTCAAAAGGCAAACTATCACACCATCCTTCAAAGGCCAACTATCACACCATCCTTTAGGGGCCAACTATCACACCATCCTTTAGGGGCCAACTATCACACCATCCTTCAAAGGCCAACTATCACACCATCCTTTAGGGCCAACTATCACACCATCCTTTAGGGGCCAACTATCACACCATCCTTCAAAGGCCAACTATCACACCGCCCTTCAGGGGCCAACTATCACACCATCCTTCAAAGGCCAACTATCACACCGTCCTTCAGGGTCCAACTATCACACCGTCCTTCAGGAGCCAACTATCACACCGTCCTTCTGGAGCCAACTATCACACCATCCTTCAAAGGCCAACTATCACACCGTCTCTCAAAGGCCAACTATCACACCGTCCTTCAGGGGCCAACTATCACACCGTCCTTCAGGGGCCATCTATCACACCATCCTTCAAAGGCCAACTATCACACCGTCCTTAAGGGGCCAACTATCACACCGTCCTTCAGGCGCCAACTATCACACCATCCTTCAGGGGCCAACTATCACACCGTCCTTCAGGGGCCAACTATCACACCGTCCTTCAAAGGCCAACTATCACACCGTCCCTCAAAGGCCAACTATCACACCGTCCTTCAAAGGCCAACTATCACACCGTCCTTCAAAGGCCAACTATCACACCGTCCCTCAAAGGCCAACTATCACACCGTCCTTCAAAGGCCAACTATCACACCGTCATTCAGGGGCCAACTATCACACCGTCCTTCAAAGGCCAACTATCACACCGTCCTTCAGGGGCCAACTATCACACCGTCCTTCAAAGGCCAACTATCACACCGTCCTTCAAAGGCCAACTATCACACCGTCCTTCAAAGGCCAACTATCACACCGTCCTTCAAAGGCCAACTATCACACCGTCCTTCAAAGGCCAACTATCACACCGTCCTTCAAAGGCCAACTATCACACCGTCCTTCAGGGGCCAACTATCACACCGTCCTTCAAAGGCCAACTATCACACCGTCCTTCAAAGGCCAACTATCACACCGTCCTTCAAAGGCCAACTATCACACCGTCCCTCAAAGGCCAACTATCACACCGTCCTTCAAAGGCCAACTATCACACCGTCCTTCAAAGGCCAACTATCACACCGTCCTTCAGGGGCCAACTATCACACCGTCCTTCAAAGGCCAACTATCACACCGTCCTTCAAAGGCCAACTATCACACCGTCCTTCAAAGGCCAACTATCACACCGTCCTTCAAAGGCCAACTATCACACCGTCCTTCAAAGGCCAACTATCACACCGTCCTTCAGGGGCCAACTATCACACCGTCCTTCAAATGCCAACTATCACACCGTCCTTCAAAGGCCAACTATCACACCGTCCTTCAGGGGCCAACTATCACACCGTCCTTCAAAGGCCAACTATCACACCGTCCCTCAAAGGCCAACTATCACACCGTCCTTCAAAGGCCAACTATCACACCGTCCTTCAAAGGCCAACTATCACACCGTCCCTCAAAGGCCAACTATCACACCGTCCTTCAAAGGCCAACTATCACACCGTCCTTCAGGGGCCAACTATCACACCGTCCTTCAAAGGCCAACTATCACACCGTCCTTCAGGGGCCAACTATCACACCGTCCTTCAAAGGCCAACTATCACACCGTCCTTCAAAGGCCAACTATCACACCGTCCTTCAAAGGCCAACTATCACACCGTCCTTCAGGGGCCAACTATCACACCGTCCTTCAAAGGCCAACTATCACACCGTCCTTCAAAGGCCAACTATCACACCGTCCTTCAAAGGCCAACTATCACACCGTCCTTCAAAGGCCAACTATCACACTGTCCTTCAAAGGCCAACTATCACACCGTCCTTCAAAGGCCAACTATCACACCGTCCTTCAGGGGCCAACTATCACACCGTCCTTCAAATGCCAACTATCACACCGTCCTTCAAAGGCCAACTATCACACCGTCCTTCAGGGGCCAACTATCACACCGTCCTTCAAAGGCCAACTATCACACCGTCCCTCAAAGGCCAACTATCACACCGTTCTTCAGGGGCCAACTATCACACCGTCCTTCAAAGGCCAACTATCACACCGTCCCTCAAAGGCCAACTATCACACCATCCTTCAGGGGCCAACTATCACACCGTCCTTCAGGGGCCAACTATCACACCGTCCCTCAAAGGCCAACTATCACACCGTCCTTCAGGGGCCAACTATTACACCATCCTTCAAATGACTACGAACACACCGTCCCTCAAAGGCCAACTATCACACCGTCCTTCAGGGGCCAACTATCACACCGTCCCTCAAAGGCCAACTATCACACCGTCCTTCAGGGGCCAACTATTACACCATCCTTCAAATGACTACGAACACACCGTCCCTCAAAGGCCAACTATCACACCGTCCCTCAAAGGCCAACTATCACACCGTCCCTCAAAGGCCAACTATCACACCGTCCTTCAAGAGCCAACTATCACACCGTCCTTCAGGGTCAACTATCACACCGTCCTTCAGGGGCCAACTATCACACCGTCCCTCAAAGGCCTTCGATCACACCATCCTTAAAAGGCCAACTATCACACCGTCCTTCAGGGCCAACTATCACACCGTCGTTCAGGGGCCAACTATCACACCGTCCTTCAGGGGCCAACTATCACACCGTCTCTCAGGGGCCAACTATCACATCGTCCCTCAGGGGCCAACTATCACACCGTCCTTCAGGGGCCAACTATCACACCGTCCTTCAGGGGCTAACTATCACACCGTCCTTCAGGGGCCAACTATCACACCGTCCCTCAGGGGCCAACTATCACACCGCCCTTCAGGGGCCAACTATAACACCGTCCTTCAGGGGCCAACTATTTACTCAATTCAATGTAATATTTTTGTTTTCATTGTTAACTCAATTTATGGGAATCCGTCATTTTTTAAAATTAATGCAAAGTTATTGCATGGAACAAAGAGATGTGCTAATACAAAATGCTGTTACATCAGCAATTTGTGAAGAGATGGAGATATCAACTGAACGCCGAGTTAGCAGGAGAAAAAATATGAGTAGAGAAAATTCAGAAGACGTGGTTCTATCTTTAGAACTAGAAGTACAACGAGAAATATTTTTATACATGGATGGAATTATGAGAATAAATAAAAGAACGCTTTTATGAGTTGCATGTCCTTGCAAGAAAATATTCGTAATACCATGTAACCTACTAAATGAAGCATTTGAACATCAAATAAATTTAATTACTCTATTGACATTGATAAAGAACAGTTCAATATGGAAAGAAAAAGGATCCATGTTTTTATGGCTGTACTGTACCTACACTACAATAAAAGGCATTATGTTAGAAGAACGGGGAAAAGGCTCCCTTGATCTATTAAAATTTATTCAACAGTATAGATTGGAGAACTCTATACCAAACATTGTAATTTTGCTATGAAATTTTTCAACTATTGCTATCAGTGTCGCTAGTTATGATAAGAGCTTCTCAAAACTGAAGTTGATAAAAAATTATCTTCATTCTACAATTAGCGATTAAAGTAAACAAAATCTTGCAATACTGTCCATAGTCCATAGAACAAGATATCAGAGATAATTTTAATTTTGATAGCATAATACACGATTTTTCTATTATGAAAGTTAGGAAAGTAAATGTATAAATATGATTACATACTAATGTATACACTTTCTTTGTTTTTTTTTAAAATAATTTATTTATAAATACAAAATAAACGAATAGTATTGAAGAACTTTGCACAATTCTTCATATGATTTTGTGGATGGTAGTTGTGGTGTGGTCAAGGACCTTAATAAATTATACATTTTGGGTCCTATTGATGAGAGTAGAATTGCAGTTTGCTTCACGGGAGCTGTGTCGTTCGCCATGAAGTATGCGTCGAGCCTTTCTTTGTAGTTTGAGAATGGCTCGAGGCTCTCATCAAATTGTTTAAGTTTAGACATTCTTGTATGTATACGTATTTAGGTTCAAGTGAGGAAGAACAACAAGTGTCTTTCGTAAATAAAAGAAAATTATCCAAGAGTGTAGCATACCCTCCTTGCCACTCTTGTGGTAAAACTAACCACCGAATGTCTCAATCTTATTTCAAGGACACCATATGCAGAAGCTGTTCAAAGAAAGGACGCATTAAAGCTATCTGTAAAGATAGTCAACAAACAAGTACTAAAAGTAAAGGAGGAAAGTCCCGTGAGCGTTGCGGTCGTTGGCGGGAGCGCATGGACACATCAACAGATAACGATCGCCACATTTGCCTATCTTGAGCGGCGGCCAGTAATTCGTTCAATCTCATCTCCCGCTGTCGACCTCTTCGCCGTCCCCCTTCTACAGTGCCTTAAAGGAAAATTTTTGTCATGACATCATGTAGCAGTACATGACCAAACCATGCAATCTTAAGTCATTTAATTGTTGTTATAATGGTTTCATGACGACACGAAACAGAGTTTATTCTGTCCTAGACATAGTCATTGCTCTTGTGGTCTAAATATAAATAGGAGATCTGGAGAATTGTCCTCATGCCTTTGTTTATAAATTGGTAGTTATTATGGTACAGGTCTCATCCATAAAGGACAATGGTTGCCATTAGTGTCCATGTCTCTCATCCATAAAGGACAATGGTTGCCATTAGTGTCCAGGTCTCACATCCATAAAGGACAATGGTTGCCATTAGTGTCCAGGTCTCACATCCATAAAGGACAATGGTTTTGACGAGGTCTCTGTAACACCTGAGCTTTGTTAGCAGGCTAATGTTTTTGCTGTTCCATTTTTTAAAACGTTGTCATTGCTGCCATTGCCGACCAAATTGGAACTCGAATTTCAACTTCACAGGTACCATCTCTAGATAAAATGGCTCCTAGATATTTAAAGTTGATGATAACTTTTGTTATTGTTGTTTTTTCAAATGTTATTTGTTACCATTATTAGAAAATCATAAAAAATAAGATGCATACGTTGGACAAAATTTAACGTTATTGATATAAGCATACCATCTACAAATATACACATTCAATAAAATTATACTTTTGCTATAACAATGATAAAATATTTATAGTGTGGATAGAATAAAGTACTTTTAGTAATCGGTAAAATCATGTTGGAAGTAAATTAGAATGTTCTTTTCTGTCAGTGATGCACCACAAAGCACCAAGACTTATTTATTTAATATGAAAGTATTAATGAAAAATGAAACTGATTTAGCAACATAAATAAGGAAATTATTTTTTAAACAAAATTAATTGAAATGTATTTTCAAATCTATTACACATAAAATTAATCACATTTGTTTTATAAATTTAAGATTTTTAAGGTAATTAAAAGAGGTATAAAAATAAAAGAAATAAACAATTTTATAAAATATAACCTTTTTAAAATTATGGAAACTATCAAATGTATTTACTTAATTTGGGTTATCTGCATGTTTACGTCTTATGCCGGAATCTATTGCTACCATGATATTCTATTCTATTTTATTTAAGTGGCACACCACTTGACTTCGATCCCTATAATTAGGGATACAATGTCAATACACTAGTAGCATTCTCCTACCACCGTTATACAATCTGAAGTTTATCGCCCCTTCTTTATTTTATTTGTATATCTTAGGTATTTCCTAGACTAGTGGTTCCCAAAGTGGTCCCTACGGATCCCCAGGGGTCCGCGGAACCGTTCAGGGGGTCCGTGGAAAATTAAAATTGATTTGGGGGTCCCTGAACAACGTCAGGGGGTCTGCGGAAGGTTTAGTATAAAAATAATCAAATTATGTTGTTTTTTAAATGTTTTTTTTTAAAATTATTTTGGAAATAAAAATAAAGTACAATGAATACAGTAGTAGCGATTTTTAGGTCCTGAGTAAAATAAAGTTGTTTGACCTAGAAAACGAAAAAAAACTACGATATTTCCACAGCTGTAACCAATCTAAATGATTGGTTAATTTAAAGGTATGTCAAGTTTGATGCGTGAGAAAGGCGGAGACCTTATATGTAGATCATAAAAATATAATATTTTAACGGAAATGACGATGATAGCCGGGTTGGGTAAATTTTGACTTGTCGATAAGTCATATTTATCTTATGTGACTTACCGACAGCTTTCCATTGATACCACATTTGATATCATTGGGCGATTTAAAAATACATGAATCGAGTCAGCAAAAAGACTTTTTTAAATTCAAAATTCGACCGCACACTTTTTTAGATTTAGAGAGTTAGCAAAAATATATTTTAAAATATTTTCTAATATATTATGATAATTTTTAAAAATGTAATTAACATTAACAATTAATTTAGAAACCTAAAATATTGACGCATAGAAATCTCCACCTCACCTCCTCTCCCCACCCTCTATTTGTTTCTTCAAAGTTTAAGATGGTACAGTGTGAGACAGACTACCGAAAATAATTTTATACAGCAACGCAACTATGAAGCTACTTATAAAGTCTGAAAAAGCCGTACATATAATCGACAATTTATCTTTATGTAATGCTGATACGAATTGCATAATCAAATTTTCCCAATCTTAGGCTAAAGGAAGTTTAGTATTGTTAGTTGGAAGTTTTGATATTGATATAGTTGAATTTTGTTTTGTTACCAGATAGTTTACTTTTGAACGTACGTATGTTTAATATTTGAATACATTGTATATCTTTTGAAAACAATATGTATCACATTTTCAATATAGTAATACCTTAAGGTTAATTTTTACTAAATTTAAAAAAAACTCACAAAGGTATCGTACGTTTCTTTAAAAAAATTTAGATAGAATTGTATCCTTCCATCTCACGTCAAACAATTCTAAAGGGTTTTACTCCAGCATTCCATTGAAAAAGTTAATAATTAATAGTTAAGTAACCGTTTCAAATAAAACATTTATATACAATTTTTCTTATATGATGAGTGTTCCGAAGAAAAAATGTAGACAGTACAGTGTTGAATATTTGAAGTATGGCTTTATTTCATTACCAGGATATAGTATTTTACCAATGTGTCTTCTGTGAAATAAAACTTAGTCGAATGATTTTATGAAACCTTCCAAGCTTAAGGAACATTTAATGAAAATCCATAGTGATAAAAAAGTTAAAGATTTAACGACTTTTTTAAGCAGTCCAAGAAACATAAAAACAGGCTGTACCACATGTATGTTCAGTGCATTGTGTCATTCATCGACATCATTTTGTTGCAAAAATCTTAGTGAACGTTTGCATGGATCACTAGATTATGTCATTAGAGCAGTTAATAAAATCAAAAGGAATGCCTTCAATGAGATGTTTAATATTATTTGCTAAACTTTGTTTGGAAAATGATGAAGACTATACTCGTTTACTACTTCTCACAGAAGTAGGAAAATTATCTAAAAGTGCTTGTTTAAATCGATTTTATGCTCTCTTTTATTGAGTGCTGGAATTCCTGGAAGGCAAAGACAATGATTTTAGTTTGAGACAAATTTAATTAACTCAAAAAATGACATAGCTTACATGACAGATTTGTTTGCCGAATTTAACGAAACTAATTTTGAAACTACAAGGTGACCAACTAAATTTAATCAAAACTAAAAGCGTAATATCTGCGTTTGTTGCAAAAAAAAATTATGTATAATCAAAAATTGGGGAGAGGAGAATTTTCTCAGATTCAAAATCTCTCAAAATTGCAAAATAAAGATGAAGACTTGCTTGCCTACTGTCAACACTTAACGGCTCTTCGTGCAGACCTGGACCGAAGATTTCAAGACATTCTTCACTTGGATATTCCCGACTGGGTGTTGAACCCTTTTGCTCGGGGAAAAACTCAGATCCCAGACATAGATGACTCCATACTAATACAGGAGCAACTTATTGAATTATCCACAAATGAGGAACTTAAACCAATGTTTGAACAAGGATACCACACATTCTGGTTATAAAAAGAGATCACAATTTTATGTTCTGCATTATGGGTTAATGTACAAAAGTTATTGACTGCTTTTCCGTCCTCCTGTTTGGTAGAACAAGGATTCAGTGCCGTTATGAACCTCATCACAAACAAAAGAAACCGGCTATATTTTTGTGCTCGTGGAGATTTGCATTTACTACTCACAAACATTGAGCCGGACATTAATACACTCATAAAATTATTAAATTCTCATTAAGTTCATCCAAGTCATTAATTTCTTTCTTAATTTAACAAAAGTTTAATTTGAATAAATGATTATTCAACAAAATGTTTTTGTTAATTTAATTAGTAAATTTGTATACCTACATTCATGTAGCGTTTTCACTTGGGGGTCCGTGGGCAAGTTTTGACTATAAAAGGGGTCCACGGGTAAAAAAAGTTTGGGAACCACTGTCCTAGACCAATGAATAGTAATATTAATAATGAGTGTATATTTCCCTTGTCTTTTTTGTTCACATAACTAAATTGGTTCTACTAAGTTTAAGATATTGTGTCTTCATTATACATACATCATCATGTTACTTGATTCAAAACAACAATATTGATATCTTTTTACATATATTTTTATTGTTCTTTGAATGATACAAAGTACCTCCCATATATCCCAATATGTAATACTAGATGAATGAAAATTTACATATTTAACCTTCTTTAATTTCTACACAAGTGTTGCTGTTTTTGCCTACTATGATATTTCTTTAATGTGTAAGTATTTGAGGGTCTCCTCTATTTCTATTGTATTAAATTGTTGCAAGAACTTGATTCGCTATTAAGAGGAATGGTTTCCCTGGATCTCTCAATTGTTTATAATTTTTTTAAAAATATTTCTTACTTTTGTTGGTTGTTTTTAATGTTGATTTTAGCTTTACGTCCTTCGTTCTTCTTTCCTTTGTTATGATCTTCCTTCAGTCCAATGTTTGTATGACAACCTTTCCATTCCCGATGCTCAGTACTTTGCCTTTGTTGTAACGTGCATGTGTGTGTTTAAACATAACCTTGTGAAGCATATATGGGATTTGTGTTCTGTGTGAATATTTGTTTCTAGAAAACTTTGAGATGGTCCATACTGTCGTCGAAAATTCATTTTCCATCACTGAGTACCAAGTCTCTTTAGGTTGTACATTTCTACTGACATAAGGTATGGAGAAATAATTCTTGTTCGTGCATTTTGCAAAAGTCGATTACCTGATATATTACTAGTTATGTCAAAGTATTTATTTAATATTTCTTCTGCTCTTTCTCTGTCGTAATGTTTGAGGTTGTAGTTAATTTTCACATATTTCACCGTCTCAATAACTTCAATAGTGTGAGTGGTCAGCGCACTAATTTTTGAACTTTCATTGTCTGCCCCTTTTCATTTTGCGTAGCCCGTAGCTGTTTCTATCACCTTCATGTTCCTACTCTTTGTATCAATACTAGTTTCTTTCGGTTTTGCCCTGCTGGTCCCTCTTGAAATATTCAAATAATATAACGCGATATGTTTCCTCTTTCCTTTCTCATTCCTTGAGGGGAAGTTTTTTCTCACTTTTGGAATAATTGTTTTAACAGTCATAATGACTGACCTGTGGTTTATTTTCTCATCTGTTTTTAAGAGTCTTTAAAAATAAAATGACTTCACTAATTCAATAATTGATGTATTAGAAAGTACAAGTTGATTGTTGTTGTTACATATTTAATTTATCGTAAATATAATCTGTATACGAGAAAGTAAAAACGAATGTATGTATGATTGTCTTGATGCATTGCTGCACTACAACTCATCTGATACCAATAAAACTTTGGGAAAATGTTGAATACACTCCTACTAAGGTTACTATCATGTTTTAAATAGCAATACCAGTAATCGGGGTCTGTGATCCAAATATGTGCACTTACCTAGAAATCGTTGTAAATACCACTTCCGATTACCGTAATCAATTAAAAGTTTATAGAAACTTAAGAAAAACATTAAATTCTTCAACAACAAAGACTTGTCGACCTTACTGAAACAGTACTCACCTAACTAAAACAGCACTCACCTAACTGAAACAGTACTCACCTAACTGAAACAGTACTCACCTAACTAAAACAGTACTCACCTAACTAAAACAGTACTCACCTAACTGAAACAGTACTCACCTAACTAAAACAGTTCTCAACTAACTGAAACAGTACTCACCTAACTGAAACAGTACTCACCTAACTGAAACTGTACTCACCTAACTAAAACAGTACTCACCTAACTGAAACAGTACTCACCTAACTGAAACAGTACTCACCTAACTGAAACAGTTATCACCTAACTGAAACAGTGCTCACCTAACTGAAAAATATAAAGTTGAAACATTGATTTTTACCCAGAAAGATATCAAACGTCCGTCCAATTTTGTATGATTACAATACTACCACATCTCTCTATACCCTTTCTACAAGAATGTACAAATAATTTCACTAACATCAAATGTGTTACATAGAAAACTAGCTGGTTAGTTATATAGTGATCGTGAGAAAATGAAGGAATTAGTGATTAGCGTAAACACAAAATAGAATATATGCATACATATTATATTAATCGTTAACTTCAGCTATTTTGGTTTGTGTAGCTTAAATTATGTGTGTGTGATTGTGTACTTGTGTTTCTTATATTTAGATATACTATTTAGAAAGTAAAAATAAACGTCGTAGTATACTATTTTGCTACAAAATGACAATGGGAATTATTGTTCCCGCTAGCGATGCACCAGAAATCACCGGTGCTCAAGTATTCAAGATAAAATGCAAAAGTTTGGTTTTTTTAACCAAAGTTGCTTTGGACGATTTGTGAAAAGAATTTTTGTTTCTTTAATATTTTTAAATTAACATATAATTTATATTTTATGACTTTTAATTTTATAGACTTGTAGTACTTAGATTTTTCTGTGAACGTAACATAAAAATGTGTATAGAAACATAAAATTCCAATGACGAATTAGATTTTAAAATTGTTTTTATTTTGAATTTAAAAGAAGCGTAAGATCTATTTATGTATTGTAACAAATATGCTTACGTGACTGTTTCAGAAAGTAATGGTATACATAATCCGATACATCATTCTATTTTATTAAAGTGCTATGTAACTTGATCTCGATCCCTATAAATAGGGATACAATGTCAATGTATTGTTAATATTCTGCTATCACAGATATGTGACATTCTCATTGGAGGGCTGAGTCACTTAGACTCTTATAGCCCGGCCTACAATACCAAAGGCGAGCCTCAACATAAGGACATCGCCATGGAGATATTCCTCCACAGTGCGTGGGCTGTCTGACTCGTCCGCGTCCCCAATCGCCACAGAGCATTCGGTCAGCAGATGTGCCACTGTCTTCTCGGCAATACCACGTAGCCGGGTTCCCTGTTTTTGTCTAACCTGTGCAATTAGCTGTTTGTTGGGCAGTGTCCAGTCCAGATTTGCATAATGAGGGACTAGCAGCTACGAGGCAGATTCAACCAGGGATCTCGCTTGCGTGGTCGCGGCATTATGTCATAAAGCACCCTACCATTTTCCCAGCCCACAAAGCAATCTTTCCATAAAGCAGGCTTTTAGCCACAATTTGACCCCGAATTGAGTCATTGGGCGATTGATTTGGGGCTGGGCAACTCCCTGTTGCGCCAGCAGGTTTGCCCTTTCCTGATGTGATACTTTTGTGTAGCCTGTAATGTACTGTAAGATGACCATGCCCCGCGAGATCTAATGTTATCCACGATCTCCAGTACAATAATTGACAGTTTTCGTCTCCATTGAACTCCGACCCAGAGATTCCAGGAAGGATTTTGGGTCGGTGAAGACTACGACACTTGGAAAACTCTTCCTTCTACATAGGCGTAGGCGCACCTTTTTCAAACCCCTGTGGATGTTTGCAGGGTAGGCAAACTTTATCAACATTTTTGAACATTCCTGTCAGTCAATAGTAAACCAAAATGTGTGTGTAATCGTCAGGAAATGTGTTATTATTTATGAGCCACTGGTTTTTTTATTATTTTTTTTTGCTTTGTGACTTCCATTAATTTGTAAGTGATGGGTTGATTAATGGTTAAAAAATACTTTAATCGGTAACATTTTTTAAAGATTAATCGAGAAATTAATCGTTAATTTCAGCAGCCCTAATTTATCGATTAATCGTTAAAATTTTTAACGATTAAAGTATTTGTTAACGATTAATCGACGCATCACTTAGACATTATTGGAAGTCAAAAAGTAAAAAAAAATGTAAATGATTGATCAGCTGGGCTGGTTATATTGTCAATTAGACCCGCTCATCAATTTAACCTAATAATGTCAACACACTTGTCATTTTGCATAGTTGGTTCAAAGAAAACATATAATGGAGACATTCCAGTGTTATTTAGATTTTCAACAAGAACGTTTAATAAGTGTTACTTAAGGCATCTTAAATTTTAATGTTTGGCTTTAATCGAAATTAACGATTAATTAATCCTTAAATTTTCAAAAGTTAACGATTAAATTTAAATTAATCGTTAACAGCCGTACGATAAATTAATCGTTAATTTCCGCAGCCCCAATATTTAATCTTTGAAAATATATTTGAAACTGAATAAATAAATTACTTCCCTTGATGCACTGAATGGTGTAAGTAGCGTGTGTATGGAAGTCAAGATTAATAATATGTAGAAAACTATACACCAAGCCCAATGTAATAATAGGTACGTTTTTCTATATAAAAATATGACTCTTTTAAAATTGAGAGTGAAAAAATGAATAACTTGCAGTACGAAAATAAATATGACATGGATAGTGTTGTCAGCGCTAGGTTTTTCAATATAGATCTAGATTTATTCGACCTTGATTAGGTTTCTAGTTTTTTTAAAGTAATTTAAAAAATGGCCACAATCTAGGCCTGTTAGTAAATATACGATGCGAAAGCCTGAAAATAAATAAATAAACAGTGCAATTAATGTTTTAAATAAATTAGATTTTTCAAAAATAAAATAAACAGTGTTTTTAGCCACTCTGTCATGTTACATTACGATATATATTTCTCTATGCCACTGAATTCGAAAGGTGGCGCTGCTACGATGCCATCTGTCTGAAAAATTCTGTTACAAGATAAAGCAGTTTGAATTAGTTAAAATTTTCAATTTTATTTGACTTTATGAAAAACTGAACATTTTCTTCTGCCTCGGTAGATATGAAGATATGAAGCTTTAAAAGCTTCCACAAACAGGGACAGAATGCTGTCAAAACAGCTTGTCACCAGCGGCGTAGCGTGGGTATGTGCTGGTTTTATCGTTTTATAGACTTCATAGAAATTAGGGGTGTACCGAACTTCACCTGCGGCTTTGGCAAATTATGGAATCCGGCAATATTTACAAATCCAGCTCCAGCAGAAATTTGCTTCATAAATCAGGCCGAATCCGGCTTGCCAGATTTGCGATAAAATATTATAATTTTATTTCCGGCTCCGGCAAATCTAGAATCCGGCAATTTTTTCTAAACTGGCTTCGGCTCCGGCTTGATTTCAATTTATAAAAATGGCCGAATCAAATTCATATATCGGTTTGGGAAATTTAAAATACGATTGTCGCTTTCAAATCCGATAATCGTTTAACAGCCTTAGTCATGTTGGAAAAAGGGGGAAAAGACGGGCAGAAACAAAGATTTTTTAAAATTAAAAAAACAAAAAAAATTCCCGCTGGGGTTTGATCCAAGGACTTTCCGCATGCAAGGCTGACGTGACGACCACTACAATACGAATCATATATTATTCTGTGAAGGAAAAACGCAACAGAACGGTAAGTGAACGCAAGAAGCTTTGTTGCCACCCACCTCCTCTCCCCCCCTTTTTTTTCTTTTCATCCCACCACGCTTGCCAACTGTGATTTTTCGACCCCGGCGCGGGTCATTCGTCATGCTCATTTGCAAATGGTCGTTTACTAAAAATATACATAGAGATAAGTAAAAATACAAAAATTATAACAAATATACTACGTATTAGGAATAAAAACAAACCAGAAACCTTTTTTATTAAAGACTTATATTGCCATATCGGATGTGAATTGAAAGTATATTTCCCTTCAGCACCGCACCATAAAACACTGTACTGACGTGGTTAATATTAAGCTGTATTTGCAAAATCTGAGTTAGAGCTTTTAATGTTACTTTAATAAGGGAGACAATTCAACAATTTAAAATATAATATTTTGCTAAAATATAATTTGTAAATTTGTAAAAAAAATTAATCTTAATTTTTGTCAGGAAATATTTATTTATTAAAAAATTTACTTACTATTATTTACATGTTAAATTGCAAGAAAAATGTATTTTATTAAAAAACTTACTGATTTAAAATTAAATTGCATTAACTATTACATGTTTATATTGACTGTCATATGTTTGCATGAAAAAGTTACAGCTAGCTGTGATGTGATAGTCACTAGATTTGACATTGACAAGAGGTTTACCTCTTAACTGCGATCCATTGAATATGGATACAATATAAATAAGTTTGTTTTTTAATTCCTCTACCTGCTACCTAATCTTAAGACAAGCATTACTTAGACGAATGGAATAGTCTATAGCACAATAGCTTAAATTTTTGTCAAATTCAATTTGGTCAGTAAACTTAAAACATCTGGTTGAGACAAAAATATTGTATAAAGTGAAAAACAAAGCAACATTGCTGAGTCTAACTTTTTAAAAGCCTAAAAAATTAAAATCCTATTATCAAAGAAAAAAACCAAATAGTTCAAACATGATTTCCCGAAATGCTTAATTTGTGACTTAATTATTTTAATAAAACTAAGTTCTTCAATAGCGATTGGCTCATGTCCAGGGGCGTACGTGCAACATCTGCCAACTGGGTGGTCTCCAATTTGCCCCCAATTCTAAGTCAATCAAATAATATTTTTTTTGTTTATAAATGTTTAGTTATTATTAAATTATTTTATTGAGACAAACTATAGGTGGAGATTTTTCAACAATTGGATGCTATATTTAAATTAGGCAGTAGTAAAGGAAGTCACATAATTTGATATACTTATATATGTAATTTTTTATTTTAAAAAAAAATGTGACGTCAAATCAACAAAAAAAAACAAAAAAACTTATCTTTAAATATAATTTCCACTTAACTAATTCATTGCTAGCAATTTATTTAATGAAGTTTTCAATGGATTCACTCGTGTTATCCGTCAAAGTTCTTACAAACTCTAAGGTATTTTGATACAACTATTCCCTCTGAACATGAAACAAAAATCATAAAACACAACAAAAAAAAATAGTTTGGTTCTTTGAATGAATCAATGACATGAAGTTCACGAGACTTTAAAATACGCTGACATTATTTACCGTATACGCTAGGTGGCAAGATTGTGAGGGTCAGCTTACGAGCGGGTCATAGGTGATTTCTGCATGTACATTGAATATCACTGTTTTTATTGTAGATCATCAAGGTCCTTTTCTACATTCTACAAGATTCGACTGCTATACCAGAATCTATAAATAATATAAAACATATGCACTTACCTTATTTACAAATTTTATTTATTTTTGTGAATGTTTTATTAATAAATTGTTTTACAAATTTAGTTTTCAACAACGAATTTTAATGTACGCGCTTTAGGCCCTTTTACACACACCAAAAAATTATTTTAAAAAATACATTAAAAAAAATGTTTACTGGGTAACTCTTACCTTACAAAGTGCACAAAGACAAAGATGGGTAGTACAAAGTAACGTATCGCTAAAAAGTTTTTAATTTGCGCACACAAAAAAAACTCAAAGAAAAAATTACTGGGTGGGAAGTATTTGACCCCATGGGTTAAATGTGTGATCCAATATTAAATGTGTGATCCAATATTAAATGTGTGATCCAATATTAAATGTGTGATCCAATATTAAATGTGTGATTCCAATATTAAATGTGTGATCCAATATTAAATGTGTGATCCAATATTAAATGTGTGATCCAATATTAAATGTGCGATCCAATATTAAATGTGTGATCCAATATTAAATGTGCGATCCAATATTAAATGTGTGATCCAATATTAAATGTGTGATCCAATATTAAATGTGTGATCCAATATTAAATGTGTGATTCAATATTAAATGTGTGATCCAATATTAAATTTGCGATTTGCTAATGTCATGTCGATTGCTTGCAGGTAACGTGAAAATATATACAATTTCTTGAGGATTTGTGGTGCCCCCCAATCACTTGGTGCCCAAGGCATGTGCCTTGTTTGCCTAATGGTTAATCCAGGTCTGTGTTTATGACAGTAACTTACTCAAACAATTTTTGTGGGCTCCCGAATAAGTGGAAGCCCTACGCTATAGCTTGTTTAGCTTATAGGTGAATACAGCACTGTGTATACCAGGGGTAAGAGAAAACTAGTAATTCATTGGCACAGTATCCCTCATTAAAGGGAACGAAGTTAAGTGGCAAGCCACTTATAAAAATAGAAATTCGAAACAATTATTACAGAACATTGCGGAATAAACAACCAGACATCAAATATGTGACAGTGATTAAATTAAATTCATAGATTCCATAATTTTAATTTAAAATGATTTTAAAAATCCCTTTTTTATAAAATTAAATATTTCTTTATGTATAATTTTCTGTGACGTAAAACATAAGATTTACGTAATACAAATCAAGAATACTGTTTCTCATAGACTATATAGAAACATTGAATACAAGTTAAAGAATTTCTTTATAGATCTTCTCATTTATCTTGCGGATTAATTTGTTTTACGTACAACATCATATAAATAGATCAGTACTGGTGCTTTTTAGTGCGCGCTGACAGGAAATACAAAATTAATTCAAGTCAGATAAGACAAAGAAAGCTTTTTAATGTAAAGATTTTCCTTGTTGTTTACTTTAAAAAATATTTCTATTAATACATTTATATAGTTTGAAAAGTTATTTGTTCTCTATACCTTTTTAAATTTAAATAATATTTATGTAATAAAGAAATATCATTTTTCAATTACTGATGATTTCATGTCAATTTCGGACGATTCTATAAACACTAACACGCCCACATATACAGATTTATATAATGTACACAATCTAAAGTAGACTGCATATAGAACAATAATATATATGTTTTACAAACACACTTGAAAGAATTATAAAGTAGAATTGTTTCTCTAAAAAATTACCTAAAATTACGAGCTATAAGATCGTCAAAAGAAAGTTAAAATAATGCAAAGATCAATAATTATTTAACGGAGTTAACAAAATGATTATTTTCCTTAAAGTATTTTGTTAGCTTCAAAATGTTATACGTCGTTCATTAAACAAATTTTTATTCAAACGAAATATAAAAATATGTTAATGTCAGAAATACATCGTTTTTTTCGCAACATTAATTATATAACTATATAAAAATGAAAGCCTTGACGTAAAGCATACTAACCAATCTATTCGAAAAAAGAAATTTAAAATGAATTAATTGTATAAAATCTTTAAAATAGCATGTATTATTTATTCAACAATAGATAAATTAAAGAATACTAGATACAAACCGTGGCGTAGCTTACGCCGCAGACTTACTCATAGATAGCGCAAAGAAAGGGGGGAGAACGGACCAAACTGTAGTACGAACAAATGGGAACAACGCGAGTGAACGTTGAGGGGGGGGGGACCGCCGAAGCATTTTGGGAAGTTTTTCGGACATCGTGACAATTTCTGCCTCGCCACCATACACTCCTGAAGTATTTGTGTACTGAGCATAGTGTTGAAGAGAGTGTATGACTACTTTTCCGTGACGGAGAACAACAAAGAACACAACACCAAAGTTATACCAATGTAGAGAAACTAATATTACAGCCATGTTGACAAGTTGTAGAGAAACTAATATTACAGCCATGTTGTAAAGTTGTAGAGAAACTAATATTACAGCCATGTTGTAAAGTTGTAGAGAAACTAATATTACAGCCATGTTGTAAAGTTGTAGAGAAACTAATATTACAGCCATGTTGTAAAGTTGTAGAGAAACTAATATTACAGCCATGTTGACAAGTTGTAGAGAAACTAATATTACAGCCATGTTGACAAGTTGTAGAGAAACTAATATTACAGCCATGTTGACAAGTTGTAGAGAAACTAATATTACAGCCATGTTGACAAGTTGTAGAGAAACTAATATTACAGCCATGTTGACAAGTTGTAGAGAAACTAATATTACAGCCATGTTGACAAGTTGTAGAGAAACTAATATTACAGCCATGTTGACAAGTTGTAGAGAAACTAATATTACAGCCATGTTGACAAGTTGTAGAGAAACTAATATTACAGCCATGTTGACAAGTTGTAGAGAAACTAATATTACAGCCATGTTGACAAGTTGTAGAGAAACTAATATTACAGCCATGTTGACAAGTTGTAGAGAAACTAATATTACAGCCATGTTGACAAGTTGTAGAGAAACTAATATTACAGCCATGTTGACAAGTTGTAGAGAAACTAATATTACAGCCATGTTGACAAGTTGTAGAGAAACTAATATTACAGCCATGTTGACAAGTTGTAGAGAAACTAATATTACAGCCATGTTATAAAGTTGTAGAGCAACAACTTCGTCTATGATCTTTTCCCCAAAATATGCGACCGTTAGAAACAGACAGTTACCTGATGAAGGAATTTTTATAAACATTGAACGAAGCTTTATTTTCCGCAAAATACATGGGAAGCGGTGTTTATGTTTGCTAAGAAAGGGGGAAAAGAACGGGCATAAACATAAACATTTTTAAAAATTTTTTAAAATATAAGACCTTTCGCATGTCAGATTGATGTAATAACCAATGCACTACGAAATACATGTACTCTGAACGATTAAACGAAAGTGAATACAAAACGCATTGCTGGTCTCAAGACATGCCCCGACCCTCCACTAACTCCGCTTGCCAAACGTTAACTGTGATTAGTTGACCCCAGCGAGGGTCATTCGTCATTCTTACTTGCACATACTCGTGTAGGTGAAATATATATATAAATTTAAGAATATTTATTATTTCCATGATGTTATCGGTGTTGTAATATTATATTTATTTTAGGCGTAATCTACATAAAAAATAAAATAAGAACAAGAGATCTAAGGCAAGAAGAACGAAAACGGTAACATGTACGTTATTATTTGGATAACTTTAACAATCCATTACTCTAATTTTAGTTAAAATCTAAATTCTGTATAACTCTAAAAGATTTTTTAAAAAATGTGCAACATTTTTTGTTAAAATGTTACTCGTTGCGTCTAAATAATGAGAGCATACATACATTTTTTTTTGTTATACATCCTTAAAGTAATTATAAATGTTGTCAATAAATTAATAATTTTAAAGAATAATGGTTAATTAAGAATATAATTATAATAATTTAACATATAAAATTTGTCACATTTTAAGTAGTCTATGTTCAAAATATAGTAATATTAGGCTTATAATAATAATGACCGTAACGTACAATAGTAATACTATTATTTATATTATTGTAACTTAAAAACTAGAACGAGTTTACACCTATCAGTGACGTACAGCATCGAGCTTTTGTTTCATCGTGATTATTTCAGTGTTAGACCTATTATCTTATTGTAATTTCTTATGGATTTATTATGGATTTCTATTTTGGACAAGCTACTTTTTTATATCTTAAAATATTGGATTTGTTTTGTTTGAGATGGGTTTTTTTCCCTGGCGACGCACGCACAAGACGATGAGGTTGACAATAGCACGGCACACATACACACACACACACCATTTTGATGAAAATCGACTGATGTTACTAAAATTTTGTATTGTCAGTTCATTCAAAATATTCTTGTATTATTACGCTACTTCAATATCACGTGACCAAGTTCAAAGATGGAGTCTCTTATCTATTATCTTATTTTATCTGTTACAGAAGCTCCTTTTGTACAGACGATTATTGCGTCCTACGCTTATCCATGGAATGTGTCTAGTCCTAAATTTTTATTAGAGTTTTATTTGTGGATAAAGTATTACTTTTCCTGGTTTCCTCGTGCAACCCATTCCACGCCAGAATTCTTTGAATTGCTAATAATCAAACTAACTTCCGTGTATCATGAATAATATTATACTATTATACAACTTCGACAAATCATTTTACTGTAATAACTAGCAACTGATATAGATTTCAAATTTAGTATGTATGTGTTAGTTATGATAGTGTAAACGTATGTAAAATAAGTTTTTAAATAGACACAATGTTTAGTCTTAAATCAAATTTACTACATGTTTAAACAAACAAAAGCTATTTAATTATCTAAATCTAAGTGTAATATTTTTTTTTCAAAAATCGATCACTGCTAGTCTTCTGTGAATGTTACACTTATTATATCAAGGTTTTCACAAATTGAGTGAGGACAAATCAGAGACATTTAACTATCAAAATAATTCAATTTTTAAAAATTCATGTATTATTAAAGAGAAGCTAACAAAAACAAATTGGATTATTACTTTTTATATTGCAGAACTGTTCCGCTAAGAATTAAATCTTAGTTTTATAGCAGATCAATGACACTTTAAATATATTTACAAGATGTCAAACAAATGTATTTTATATAGATTTTTATATAATTATATACAGCAATAAAAAAAATAATAGTATTTTCCGGAGTTGATATAAAATATTTTTAAAAAACAGTATTAAATCCAAACAGAAACATCACTATCTACCGAAGGAAATGTAAGCTTGTAAGGTTTATAAAATCTACTTATGTAAATTGTGTGATTAGATATTCACAGATGTCCCTAGACAACGGGACTCCGCTGATAGTTTATCACATAATAAAAATTGATAGAATTTTAATTATAACGCTTGACTCATATAAAGCATCAATATACATATTTCCCATTGTCTGTATTTATGTAATGCTGTTAGGTGGCACTGCGATTGATTTTGTTTTATAGTGCTACTAATTTTAGAAATTTAACTGCACCAAAAATAACACTTTTCGAACGTTCCACATAAAATTGTTCAATCTAATAATAGATGAATCAAATAAAAAGAAAAAAAAATGAAAGTTCTGTATTACGTTATTTTTTAAATCTCATGAGTATTTGTTTTGAAAACTTCCGTAATTTTTGACGGCTGATACACTAGTAATTACATAAATGTGCAATAATGCAGTTTAACTTAAAAGTTGACCAATACGAGGGCGTGAATTGGCCTCTTTTGACTCGCGATGATGTGAGTTGATCTTTAAACAATGACGAATGTGTGCTGTGAGTTGATCTTTAAACAATGACGAATGTCTGCTGTGAGTTGATCTTTAAACAATGACGAATGTCTGCTGTGAGTTGATCTTTAAACAATGACGAATGTCTGCTGTGAGTTGATCTTTAAACAATGACGAATGTCTGCTGTGAGTTGATCTTTAAACAATGACGAATGTCTGCTGTGAGTTGATCTTTAAACAATGACGAATGTGCGCTGTGAGTTGATCTTTAAACAATGACGAATGTCTGCTGTGAGTTGATCTTTAAACAATGACGAATGTCTGCTGTGAGTTGATCTTTAAACAATGACGAATGTCTGCTGTGAGTTGATCTTTAAACAATGACGAATGTCTGCTGTGAGTTGATCTTTAAACAATGACGAATGTCTGCTGTGAGTTGATCTTTAAACAATGACGAATGTCTGCTGTGAGTTGATCTTTAAACAATGACGAATATCTGCTGTGAGTTGATCTTTAAACAATGACGAATATCTGCTGTGAGTTGATCTTTATACAATGACGAATGTGTGCTGTGAGTTGATCTTTAAACAATGACGAATGTCTGCTGTGTGTTGATCTTTAAACAATGACGAATGTCTGCTGTGAGTTGATCTTTAAACTATGACGAATGTCTGCTGTGAGTTGATCTTTAAACAATGACGAATGTGTGCTGCGAGTTGATCTTTATACAATGAAGAATGTGTTCAGTGAGTTGATCTTAAAACAATGACGAATGTTCACTGTGAATTGATCTTTATACAATGATGAATGTGCGCTGTGAGTTGATCTTTAAACAATGACGAATGTCTGCTGTGAGTTGATCTTTAAACAATGACGAATGTCTGCTGTGAGTTGATCTTTAAACAATGACGAATATCTGCTGTGAGTTGATCTTTAAACAATGACGAATATCTGCTGTGAGTTGATCTTTAAACAATGACGAATGTGTGCTGTGAGTTGATCTTTAAACAATGACGAATGTCTGCTGTGAGTTGATCTTTAAACAATGACGAATGTCTGCTGTGAGTTGATCTTTAAACAATGACGAATGTCTGCTGTGAGTTGATCTTTAAACAATGACGAATGTGTGCTGTGAGTTGATCTTTATACAATGAAGAATGTGTTCAGTGAGTTGATCTTAAAACAATGACGAATGTTCACTGTGAGTTGATCTTTATACAATGATGAATGTGCGCTGTGAGTTGATCTTTAAACAATGACGACTTTATGCTGTGAGTTGATCTTTAAAATTTGACGAAAGTGTGCTGCGAGTTGATCTTTAAAATTTGACGAATGTGTCCTGCGAGTTGATCTTTAAACAATGACAAATGTGCGCTGTGAGTTGAACTTTACACAATGACAAATGTGCGCTGTGAATTTATCTTTAAACAACGACACATTTGCTCTGTGAGTTGATCTTTAAACAATGGCAAATGTGCGTTTTGAGTTGATCTTTAAACAATGACGAATGTGTCCTGTGAGTTGATCTTTAATCAATGACAAATGTGCGCTGTGAGTTGATCTTTAAACAATGACGAATGTCTGCTGTGAGTTGATCTTTAAACAATGACGAATGTCTGCTGTGAGTTGATCTTTAAACAAAGACGAAAGTTTGTACTGTGAGTTGATCTTTATACAATGAAGAATGTGTTCAGTGAGTTGATCTTAAAACAATGACGAATGTTCACTGTGAGTTGATCTTTAAACAATGACGACTTTATGCTGTGAGTTGATCTTTAAAATTTGACGAAAGTGTGCTGCGAGTTGATCTTTAAAATTTGACGAATGTGTCCTGCGAGTTGTTCTTTAAACAATGACAAATGTGCGCTGTGAGTTGAACTTTACACAATGACAAATGTGCGCTGTGAATTTATCTTTAAACAACGACAAATTTTCTCTGTGAGTTGATCTTTAAACAATGGCAAATGTGCGTTTTGAGTTGATCTTTAAACAATGACGAATGTGTCCTGTGAGTTGATCTTTAATAAATGACAAATGTGCGCTATGAGTTGATCTTTAAACAATGACAAATGTGCGCTGTGAGTTGATCTTTAAACAATGGCAAATATGCGTTTTGAGTTGATCTTAAAAAATGACAAATGTGTCCTGTGAGTTGATCTTTAAACAATGACGAATGTGTCCTGTGAGTTGATCTTTAAACAATGACGAATGTGTCCTGTGAGTTGATCTTTAAACAATGGGAAATGTGCGCTGTGAGTTGATATTTAAACAATGACAAATGTGTCCTGTGATTTGATCTTTAAACAATGACAAATGTGTCTTGTGAGTTGATCTTTAAACAATGACAAATGTGTGCTAAGAATTGATCTTCAAACAATGACAAATGTGTGCTAAGAATTAATCTTTAAACAATGACAAATGTGCGCTGTGAGTTGATCTTTAAACAATGACAAATGTTTCCTGTGATTTGATCTTTAAACAATGAAAAATGTGCGCTGTGAGTTGTTCTTTAAACAATGAAAAATGTGCGCTGTGAGTTGATCTTAAACAATGACGAATGTGTCCTGTGAGTTGATCTTTAAACAATGACGAATGTGTCCTGTGAGTTGATTTTTAAACAATGTCGAATGTGTACTGTGAGTTGATCTTTAAACAATTACGAATGTGTCCTGTGAGTTGATCTTTAAACAATGACGACGAATGTGTCCTGTGAGTTGATCTTTAAACAATAGCAAATGTGCCCTGTGAGTTGATCTTTAAACAATGATAAATGTGTACTGTGATTTGATCTTTAAACAATGACAAATGTATCCTGTGAGTTGATCTTTAAACAATGATAAATGTGTGCTAAGAATTGATCTTGAAACAATGACAAATGTTTGCTAAGAATTGATATTTAAACAATGACAAATGTGCGCTGTGAGTTGATCTTTAAAAAATGACAAATGTGTCCTGTGATTTGATCTTTAAAACAATGACAAATGTGCGCTGTGATTTGATCTTTAAACAATGACAAATGTGCGCTGTGAGTTGTTCTTTAAACAATGACAAATGTGCGCTGTGAGTTGATCTTTAAACAATGGCAAATGTGCGTTTTGAGTTGATCTTAAACAATGACGAATGTGTCCTGTGAGTTGATCTTTAAACAATGACAAATGTGTCCTGTGAGTTGATTTTTAAACAATGTCGAATGAGTCCTGTGCGTTGATCTTTAAACAATGACGAATGTGTCCTGTGAGTTGGTCTTTAAAAAATGGCAAATGTGCCCTGTGAGTTGATCTTTAAACAATGACAAATGTGTCATGTGATTTGATCTTTAAACAATGACAAATGTGTCCTGTGAGTTGATCTTTAAACAATGACAAATGTGTGCTAAGAATTGATCTTTAAACAATGACAAATGTTTGCTAAGAATTGATCTTTAAACAATGACAAATTTTAGCTATGAATTGATATTTAAACAATGACAAATGTGCGCTGTGAGTTGATCTTTAAACAATGACAAATGTGTCCTGTGATTTGATCTTTAAACAATGACAAATGTGCGCTGTGAGTTGTTCTTTAAACAATGACAAATGTGCGCTGTGAGTTGATCTTTAAACAATGGCAAATGTGCGTTTTGAGTTGATCTTAAACAATGACGAATGTGTCCTGTGAGTTGATCTTTAAACAATGACAAATGTGTCTTGTGAGTTGATTTTTAAAACAATGTCGAATGTGTCCTGTGAGTTGATCTTTAAACAATGACGAATGTGTCCTGTGAGTTGATCTTTAAACAATGGCAAATGTGCCCTGTGAGTTGATCTTTAAACAATGACAAATGTGTCCTGTGATTTGATCTTTAAACAATGACAAATGTGTCCTGTGAGTTGATCTTTAAACAATGACAAATGTGTGCTAAAGAATTTATCTTTAAACAATGACAAATGTTTGCTAAGAATTGATCTTTAAACAATGACAAATGTGCGCTGTGAGTTAATCTTTAAACAATAACAAATGTGTCCTGTGATTTGATCTTTAAACAATGACAAATGTGCACTGTGAGTTGATCTTTAAACAATGACAAATGTGTCTTGTGATTTGATCTTTATACAATGACAAATGTGCGCTGTGAGTAGTTCTTTAAACAATGACAAATGTGCGCTGTGAGTTTGAGTTGATCTTTAAACAATGGCAAATGTGCGTTGTGATTTGAGCTTAAACAATGACGAATGTGTCCTGTGAGTTGATCTTTAAACAATGGCGAATGTGTCCTGTGAGTTGATCTTTAAACAATGACGAATGTGTCCTGTGAGTTGATCTTTAAACAATGACGAATGTGTCCTGTGAGTTGATCTTTAAACAATGGCAAATGTGCCATGTGAGTTGATCTTTAAACAATGACAAATGTGCGCTGTGAGTTGATCTTTAAACAATGACAATGTGTCCTGTGATTTGATCTTTAAACAATGACAAATGTGCGCTGTGAGTTGTTCTTTAAACAATGACAAATGTGTGCTAATAATTGATCGTTAAATAAGAAAAACCCGTAAAAAAACCAAGTTTTTGACTATAAATCCTTTATGTACGAGAAGTAATTAAAAGAATGTTCATTATAATACGCAGCGCCAGACCATCCAGAAATACAAAATTGCAGTTGTGTCGTAAAACATGTTTAATATAATGCGCAACCGATCAGGAATATGTTTATAAAAAGAGCTGTCAATAAAATACGCACCTTATTGCGCGACAGAAAGGTTGTTCAATATAATACGCACCGCGACGCTCTATCTCAAAAAATAGCATGATACATAGGAATAAATAAAATAATCTAAAAAATCAATAATTTAATTACGGTACATGCGATCGATCTGAAATTTTGATACATTGTTTTTATCATCGGTACGAAACTGCCTGCAAAATTTCAGCTCGCTATCTTGCGAGCAAGTGGGTTAAAAATCGATCAAAAGTTTTGGCGACAAGCAAGCAAGGTCGGTCCGCCGCAGACACCACGAGTTAATATAAAGGATTTAATAAGAAAAACCCGTAAAAAACCAAGTTTTTGACTATAAATCCTTTATGTACGAGAAGTAATTAAAAGAATGTTCATTATAATACGCAGCGCCAGACCATCCAGAAATACAAAATTGCAGTTGTGTCGTAAAACATGTTTAATATAATGCGCACCGATCAGCAATATGTTTATAAAAAGAGCTGTCAATAAAATACGCACCTTATTGCGCGACAGAAAGGTTGTTCAATATAATACGCACCGCGACGCTCTATCTCAAAAAATAGCATGATACATAGGAATAAATAAAATAATCTAAAAAATCAATAATTTAATTACGGTACATGCGATCGATCTGAAATTTTGATACATTGTTTTTATCATCGGTACGAAACTGCCTGCAAAATTTCAGCTCGCTATCTTGCGAGCAAGTGGGTTAAAAATCGATCAAAAGTTTTGGCGACAAGGTCGGTCGGTCGGCCGCAGACACCACGAGTTAATATAAAGGATTTAAAAATGACAAATGTGCGCTGTGAGTTGATCTTTAAACAATGACAAATGTGCCCTGTGATTTGATCTTTAAACAATGACAAATGTGTCCAGCGAGTTGATCTTTAAACAATGACGAATGTGTCCTGTGAGTTGATCTTTAAACAATGACGAATGTGTCCTGTGAGTTGATCTTTAAACAATGGGAAATGTGCGCTGTGAGTTGATCTTTAAACAATGACAAATGTGTCCTGTGATTTGATCTTTAAACAATGACAAATGTGTCTTGTGAGTTGATCTTTAAACAATGACAAATGTGTGCTAAGAATTGATCTTCAAACAATGACAAATGTGTGCTAAGAATTAATCTTTAAACAATGACAAATGTGCGCTGTGAGTTGATCTTTAAACAATGACAAATGTTTCCTGTGATTTGATCTTTAAACAATGAAAAATGTGCGCTGTGAGTTGTTCTTTAAACAATGAAAAATGTGCGCTGTGAGTTGATCTTTAAACAATGGCAAATGTGCGTTTTGAGTTGATCTTAAACAATGACGAATGTGTCCTGTGAGTTGATCTTTAAACAATGACGAATGTGTCCTGTGAGTTGATTTTTAAACAATGTCGAATGTGTACTGTGAGTTGATCTTTAAACAATTACGAATGTGTCCTGTGAGTTGATCTTTAAACAATGACGACGAATGTGTCCTGTGAGTTGATCTTTAAACAATAGCAAATGTGCCCTGTGAGTTGATCTTTAAACAATGATAAATGTGTCCTGTGATTTGATCTTTAAACAATGAAAAAATGTATCCTGTGAGTTGATCTTTAAACAATGACAAATGTGTGCTAAGAATTGATCTTTAAACAATGACAAATGTTTGCTAAGAATTGATATTTAAACAATGACAAATGTGTCCTGTGAGTTGATCTTTAAACAATGGCAAATGTGCCATGTGAGTTGATATTTAAACAATGACAAATGTGTCCTGTTATTTGATCTTTAAAACAATGACAAATGTGTCCTGTGAGTTGATCAATAAACAATGACAAATGTGTGCTAAGAATGTATCTTTAAACAATGACAAATGCTTGCTAAGAATTGATCTTTAAACAATGACAAATGTGCGCTGTGAGTTGATCTTTAAACAATGACAAATGTGTCCTGTGATTTGATCTTTAAACAATGACAAATGTGCGCTGTGAGTTGTTCTTTAAACAATGACAAATGTGTGCTAAAAATTGTTCGTTAAACAATGACAAATGTGCGCTGTGAGTTGATCTTTAAACAATGACAAATGTGCCCTGTGATTTGATCTTTAAACAATGACAAATGTGTCCAGTGAGTTGATCTTTAAACAATGACGAATGTGCGCTGTGAGTTGATCTTTAAACAATGACAAATGTGCCCTGTGATTTGATCTTTAAACAATGACAAATGTGTCCAGTGAGTTGATCTTTAAACAATGACGAATGTGCGCTGTGAGTTAATCTTTAAACAATAACAAATGTGTCCTGTGATTTGATCTTTAAACAATGACAAATGTGCGCTGTGAGTTGATCTTTAAACAATGACAAATGTGTCTTGTGATTTGATCTTTATACAATGACAAATGTGCGCTGTGAGTAGTTCTTTAAACAATGACAAATGTGCGCTGTGAGTTTGAGTTGATCTTTAAACAATGGCAAATGTGCGTTGTGATTTGAGCTTAAACAATGACGAATGTGTCCTGTGAGTTGATCTTTAAACAATGGCGAATGTGTCCTGTGAGTTGATCTTTAAACAATGACGAATGTGTCCTGTGAGTTGATCTTTAAACAATGACGAATGTGTCCTGTGAGTTGATCTTTAAACAATGGCAAATGTGCCATGTGAGTTGATCTTTAAACAATGACAAATGTGCGCTGTGAGTTGATCTTTAAACAATGACAAATGTGTCCTGTGATTTGATCTTTAAACAATGACAAATGTGCGCTGTGAGTTGTTCTTTAAACAATGACAAATGTGTGCTAATAATTGATCGTTAAATAAGAAAAACCCGTAAAAAACCAAGTTTTTGACTATAAATCCTTTATGTACGAGAAGTAATTAAAAGAATGTTCATTATAATACGCAGCGCCAGACCATCCAGAAATACAAAATTGTCAGTTGTGTCGTAAAACATGTTTAATATAATGCGCACCGATCAGGAATATGTTTATAAAAAGAGCTGTCAATAAAATACGCACCTTATTGCGCGACAGAAAGGTTGTTCAATATAATACGCACCGCGACGCTCTATCTCAAAAAATAGCATGATACATAGGAATAAATAAAATAATCTAAAAAATCAATAATTTAATTACGGTACATGCGATCGATCTGAAATTTTGATACATTGTTTTATATCATCGGTACGAAACTGCCTGCAAAATTTCAGCTCGCTATCTTGCGAGCAAGTGGGTTAAAAATTGATCAAAAGTTTTGGCGACAAGGTCGGTCGGTCGGCCGCAGACACCACGAGTTAATATAAAGGATTTAAAAATGACAAATGTGCGCTGTGAGTTGATCTTTAAACAATGACAAATGTGCCCTGTGATTTGATCTTTAAACAATGACAAATGTGTCCAGCGAGTTGATCTTTAAACAATGACGAATGTGTCCTGTGAGTTGATCTTTAAACAATGACGAATGTGTCCTGTGAGTTGATCTTTAAAACAATGGGAAATGTGCGCTGTGAGTTGATCTTTAAACAATGACAAATGTGTCCTGTGATTTGATCTTTAAACAATGACAAATGTGTCTTGTGAGTTGATCTTTAAACAATGACAAATGTGTGCTAAGAATTGATCTCAAACAATGACAAATGTGTGCTAAGAATTAATCTTTAAACAATGACAAATGTGCGCTGTGAGTTGATCTTTAAACAATGACAAATGTTTCCTGTGATTTGATCTTTAAACAATGAAAAATGTGCGCTGTGAGTTGTTCTTTAAACAATGAAAAATGTGCGCTGTGAGTTGATCTTTAAACAATGGCAAATGTGCGTTTTGAGTTGATCTTAAACAATGACGAATGTGTCCTGTGAGTTGATCTTTAAACAATGACGAATGTGTCCTGTGAGTTGATTTTTAAACAATGTCGAATGTGTACTGTGAGTTGATCTTTAAACAATTACGAATGTGTCCTGTGAGTTGATCTTTAAACAATGACGACGAATGTGTCCTGTGAGTTGATCTTTAAACAATAGCAAATGTGCCCTGTGAGTTGATCTTTAAACAATGATAAATGTGTCCTGTGATTTGATCTTTAAACAATGAAAAATGTATCCTGTGAGTTGATCTTTAAACAATGACAAATGTGTGCTAAGAATTGATCTTTAAACAATGACAAATGTTTGCTAAGAATTGATATTTAAACAATGACAAATGTGTCCTGTGAGTTGATCTTTAAACAATGGCAAATGTGCCATGTGAGTTGATATTTAAACAATGACAAATGTGTCTGTTATTTGATCTTTAAACAATGACAAAAGTGTCCTGTGAGTTGATCAATAAACAATGACAAATGTGTGCTAAGAATGTATCTTTAAACAATGACAAATGCTTGCTAAGAATTGATCTTTAAACAATGACAAATGTGCGCTGTGAGTTGATCTTTAAACAATGACAAATGTGTCCTGTGATTTGATCTTTAAACAATGACAAATGTGCGCTGTGAGTTGTTCTTTAAACAATGACAAATGTGTGCTAAAAATTGTTCGTTAAACAATGACAAATGTGCGCTGTGAGTTGATCTTTAAACAATGACAAATGTGCCCTGTGATTTGATCTTTAAACAATGACAAATGTGTCCAGTGAGTTGATCTTTAAACAATGACGAATGTGCGCTGTGAGTTGATCTTTAAACAATGACAAATGTGCCCTGTGATTTGATCTTTAAACAATGACAAATGTGTCCAGTGAGTTGATCTTTAAACAATGACGAATGTGCGCTGTGAGTTAATCTTTAAACAATAACAAATGTGTCCTGTGATTTGATCTTTAAACAATGACAAATGTGCGCTGTGAGTTGATCTTTAAACAATGACAAATGTGTCTTGTGATTTGATCTTTATACAATGACAAATGTGCGCTGTGAGTAGTTCTTTAAACAATGACAAATGTGCGCTGTGAGTTTGAGTTGATCTTTAAACAATGGCAAATGTGCGTTGTGATTTGAGCTTAAACAATGACGAATGTGTCCTGTGAGTTGATCTTTAAACAATGGCGAATGTGTCCTGTGAGTTGATCTTTAAACAATGACGAATGTGTCCTGTGAGTTGATCTTTAAACAATGACGAATGTGTCCTGTGAGTTGATCTTTAAACAATGGCAAATGTGCCATGTGAGTTGATCTTTAAACAATGACAAATGTGCGCTGTGAGTTGATCTTTAAAACAATGACAAATGTGTCCTGTGATTTGATCTTTAAACAATGAAAAATGTGCGCTGTGAGTTGTTCTTTAAACAATGAAAAATGTGCGCTGTGAGTTGATCTTTAAACAATGGCAAATGTGCGTTTTGAGTTGATCTTAAACAATGACGAATGTGTCCTGTGAGTTGATCTTTAAACAATGACGAATGTGTCCTGTGAGTTGATTTTTAAAACAATGTCGAATGTGTACTGTGAGTTGATCTTTAAACAATTACGAATGTGTCCTGTGAGTTGATCTTTAAACAATGACGACGAATGTGTCCTGTGAGTTGATCTTTAAACAATAGCAAATGTGCCCTGTGAGTTGATCTTTAAACAATGATAATGTGTCCTGTGATTTGATCTTTAAACAATGAAAAATGTATCCTGTGAGTTGATCTTTAAACAATGACAAATGTGTGCTAAGAATTGATCTTTAAACAATGACAAATGTTTGCTAAGAATTGATATTTAAACAATGACAAATGTGTCCTGTGAGTTGATCTTTAAACAATGGCAAATGTGCCATGTGAGTTGATATTTAAACAATGACAAATGTGTCTGTTATTTGATCTTTAAACAATGACAAAAGTGTCCTGTGAGTTGATCAATAAACAATGACAAATGTGTGCTAAGAATGTATCTTTAAACAATGACAAATGCTTGCTAAGAATTGATCTTTAAACAATGACAAATGTGCGCTGTGAGTTGATCTTTAAACAATGACAAATGTGTCCTGTGATTTGATCTTTAAACAATGACAAATGTGCGCTGTGAGTTGTTCTTTAAACAATGACAAATGTGTGCTAAAAATTGTTCGTTAAACAATGACAAATGTGCGCTGTGAGTTGATCTTTAAACAATGACAAATGTGCCCTGTGATTTGATCTTTAAACAATGACAAATGTGTCCAGTGAGTTGATCTTTAAACAATGACGAATGTGCGCTGTGAGTTGATCTTTAAACAATGACAAATGTGCCCTGTGATTTGATCTTTAAACAATGACATAAATGTGTCCAGTGAGTTGATCTTTAAACAATGACGAATGTGCGCTGTGAGTTAATCTTTAAACAATAACAAATGTGTCCTGTGATTTGATCTTTAAACAATGACAAATGTGCGCTGTGAGTTGATCTTTAAACAATGACAAATGTGTCTTGTGATTTGATCTTTATACAATGACAAATGTGCGCTGTGAGTAGTTCTTTAAACAATGACAAATGTGCGCTGTGAGTTTGAGTTGATCTTTAAACAATGGCAAATGTGCGTTGTGATTTGAGCTTAAACAATGACGAATGTGTCCTGTGAGTTGATCTTTAAACAATGGCGAATGTGTCCTGTGAGTTGATCTTTAAACAATGACGAATGTGTCCTGTGAGTTGATCTTTAAACAATGACGAATGTGTCCTGTGAGTTGATCTTTAAACAATGGCAAATGTGCCATGTGAGTTGATCTTTAAACAATGACAAATGTGCGCTGTGAGTTGATCTTTAAACAATGACAAATGTGTCCTGTGATTTGATCTTTAAACAATGACAAATGTGCGCTGTGAGTTGTTCTTTAAACAATGACAAATGTGTGCTAATAATTGATCGTTAAATAAGAAAAACCCGTAAAAAACCAAGTTTTTGACTATAAATCCTTTATGTACGAGAGTAATTAAAAGAATGTTCATTATAATACGCAGCGCCAGACCATCCAGAAATACAAAATTGCAGTTGTGTCGTAAAACATGTTTAATATAATGCGCACCGATCAGGAATATGTTTATAAAAAGAGCTGTCAATAAAATACGCACCTTATTGCGCGACAGAAAGGTTGTTCAATATAATACGCACCGCGACGCTCTATCTCAAAAAATAGCATGATACATAGGAATAAATAAAATAATCTAAAAAATCAATAATTTAATTACGGTACATGCGATCGATCTGAAATTTTGATACATTGTTTTTATCATCGGTACGAAACTGCCTGCAAAATTTCAGCTCGCTATCTTGCGAGCAAGTGGGTTAAAAATCGATCAAAAGTTTTGGCGACAAGCAAGCAAGCAGTCGGTCCGCCGCAGACACCACGAGTTAATATAAAGGATTTAAAAATGACAAATGTGCGCTGTGAGTTGATCTTTAAACAATGACAAATGTGCCCTGTGATTTGATCTTTAAACAATAACAAAGGTGTCCAGTGAGTTGATCTTTAAACAATGACGAATGTGTCCTGTGAGTTGATCTTTAAACAATGACGAATGTGTCCTGTGAGTTGATCTTTAAACAATGGGAAATGTGCGCTGTGAGTTGATCTTTAAACAATGACAAATGTGTCCATGTGATTTGATCTTTAAACAATGACAAATGTGTCTTGTGAGTTGATCATTTAAACAATGACAAATGTGTGCTAAGAATTGATCTTCAAAACAATGACAAATGTGTGCTAAGAATTAATCTTTAAACAATGACAAA
>CALYLW010001499.1:0-127198 GCA_944989445.1 Ampullaceana balthica | reverse complement strand
ATGATAATTTGTAACATACATAACATGTCCCATAAAGATACAGATGCAAGTATTAATGAAAAGGGACAGAAAATTGGGTGGATAGTGATTGTTGTGACACATGATTAGCAATTAAACCATTGAAGCATGCCATTCATTGTTTGTGAGACATGTTGAGCAATTAAGTCACTGAACCATGACTTTCTTCGCTTGAAAAACATGGGGATCATCTAAATCATTGAACCATGAGATTCTTTGCTTGTGAAACATGGGTGTCATTTAAGTCATTTAACCATACCAAGATTATTTTTTTGGATGTGAAGAATATTAATACTTCAAATGTGACACATTTTTTTCTTTTGTATATTGATGTATATATATCGTTATCATTTTGAGTAATAATAACCTTTGCTACCCTCGAAAGCGAGGTAGTATAGGACTAGACTCGTACGCAGGTACGAAAACCGGGTAATTCAACAATGTAAATAAAACGATTCCTTATTATGTATTTGGGAATATACACCAGCTATTGTGAACTAATATTTTTGGAAGCTAGCATATTACTGGTGAAAATTCTGTATATAGTGCACATTGCAATTGTAAATATTGTTAAAATAACTATATATTATTGAAATGCCTGTGTGTGTAAGTATGGGATATATTATTAGTAGATCATGACACACCAAAACCTCAAGACCTTATGTTTATAAACTCGCGACATTCTTGCTAAGGTCGCTCGTGAGGAGGGGGGTGTTACGGTCAGATGTTGTGGTGTGGGGATGACTACGCATGAATGGGGCTGTGAACACATGTCCTCGTGGAACGGGGGCGGGTGAACTCAAGGTACGTGCAAGTTGTAATGAATTGACAGGACCACGGTCAAAGGGAGACATGGTGATTGACCCAGGGGGCCAGTCAAAACCAGTCGGACAAGACGGGGGTATAATAGGGGTCACATTGTGTGTCGCTGGGAGATTGTTAAGTTGCCAAGTAGCAGACAGGTGAAAGACGTACGATAGAGTGTGGAGTTTGTGAACGTAGTCCAATCCGGTCGAGCTGGGCCGAGGACTCTGGATGGTATGACCATCAACTGTAAACTGCCAATTGTACTGTACCATAAATATGTTCAAAGCTTCTGGATGTCATTAAACTTATGTTGAAGAAAACAACCCAGCGTTGCTAAGTCTTTTACCCGTCTACGTGGTAAATATCTGTGGCCAAGGGGGGACCTCAACCCCTAGACAACGACTCCGCCACAGATGAGATTATCCCAATCTTTGCATTTAATTATTATGTAATTGTTTCAGAAGAAACAGCAGTTAATTTAGCCAATATTAATAAGGGAGGCGTTATACGGAGATATCTCCGAATAACGCCAGGCGTTATACGGAGATTTCTCCCAATAACTCTCGGCGTTATACGGAGATTTCTTTTTTAAAAAACAAACAAAATTTCCGTTCTAATTTAATATATATTAATTATATGTACCTATCATAGCTTAAAATTTATTTCAAAAAGATTTATGATTTTAAAATTAATTTTGTAAAAGCAAAGAGAACGGTGCGCTCGATAAATCGTATTTTTGGTTGCTATATTTGTTGTTTTTTCTTTTTTAATTTTAAAAATTAGACAACTAAACCTAACCCTGACCCTAAAACTACAACCTTAAAAAAAGAAAAGACTTAAACGAAAATCTTTTTCTATTTTAATTTAAAAAATAGACAACTAAACCTAACCCAGACCCTAAAACTGAAACTACAACCTTAAAAAAAAGACTCAAATGAAACTCGAACCTCCACTTAAGAGTTCAAGAATCTAATGTCCTAACCGTGAGACCACAGAATCATGAATAGTATGAATTTTTAAAAATCTTATATCAGATTGGCAAGAAATTTGCGTATGACGCTAAGAATCATGGGAAATAACTGTCTATAACGCCCAGCGTTATACGGAGATATCTCCGAATAATCTCTTCGTATTAATAATGCTTCAACAATGCATCAAATTAGAAACTAACTATCATTTTTCATCCTTTTCCTGGTTGTAGTTACATTTCCAGGACAACACAATAGCTGCTTAGCTTCTGGCATTCTTGCTATATCACATCATCTGAATTTTTATGGGGACCAAAGAGAGAACAATCAAATATAAGTAGGGATAGTAGAGGCCTTCTATAGTCTATGGTCTCTGTGTGTATATCTGCATGAATCGGATCAACGAAGTTTTCTTCATGCACAACAACTTCAGACTTCATGCATTACAGATTTAATTAAGAAAATAATATGATTCTGGGCATGTTTGATTTTGGGACCGCTGTTGACAGGAGTGCCAAATATTATAACGACTTAGTTTTTTCAAAGTGTTTACTGCTAAGAGTACTAAGACTAGTCGCAACACTAGCCAAGCAAAAGTTTCCTGGCTAGTGTTATGACATGTTGTAACGCTAGCAACATTCCCTCGAATCGTCTGCTGCTACAACAGTCGTAGCAGCAGTTTCCTAGCTAGCTTTGACTGACTTTACGACAACAATGGTCAACAACATCCATTTTAAAAATAAAAGAAGATTAATATCCACACGGTTAGATGAAGAAAGAAGATCAAAATATAGAAAGCATAATTTGAACGAGAGTAATGGGCTGATTAAATTTCTTTAAATTAGCTACCATTGGTGATCTGTATGTTAAAATACATAAATTGATTACACCGGCTACTGTGTAGTGTTGTACATTACATATGTAGGTAGGTGCGGAATTTGAAAACTTCCGGACAAAGATGATTTTAAAATTAAATGAGTTCTTTAAAAATTTAAAGAGAAGCCACTCTAAAAAATTTGCGCAATAATCAAGACGACAACAGTTATACCTTCTGATTTTAAATTACATGTATTAAATTTAATAGGATGTAACTCGTGCTGTCTTTAAAAAACTGACATTATTTACTTGTTACTTCCCTTTGACCATAAAAAAAAATTTAATTTTTGTTTTTTAATCCCACAAGTAAAGAGGACGATTTTTTAAAAGTTTATTTGAAATTATTTTTTTTTCTATCTTTTTTAGCCTTTTAAACAATTACTTTATGACTTTAAGGAAAACTGTAAGAAAATTATGATTTTTGGCAACAAAAGAGCACATGAGTATAGTAACGCATGAAACATACTAGAACAGGGGTCGGGAAACTTTTTGACTTATACTTATAGAGCCATAAACACCACATATTTTGAAAAGTAACTCCGTGAGAGCCATAAAAAATGTTTAAAACTAAAAATTCAAGTAAATATTTGCATTTTGTGTAACTTCGACACTAAATTATGTTTCTGAATTCATTTTAATAACAATGTTATGCTGTTTTTTCTTAAATAATGCTATTAATCTGTAGATCAAAGAGTCTGAATAATTTTTTTTTAATAATCGAACATTTGTTCGAGAGCCAGATGCGGCCATGAATAGAGCCACATCTGGCTCGCGAGCCCTGGTTTCCTGACCCTGCACTAGTAGATAAAATATAGTAAGTTTCAATACGGAAGGTTCATAACTAACTAGTGTATTACTTTATTTCTCCTACAATTTTTAACACATTTCGATCAACTATTATTCACTGCCTGTGTATAACAATGCTCTGTTCTTATTTGGTTAATGAAGCTCTGACTAATACGAGGCAGTTTCCACAGAAAAATTTACTGAGTTACTACATGAACGTATACAGCTTTCTGGCCGTCTCACGTCTTGAGTCCAGTCCTGTAGCCACTAATTATTTTGGGAATGTTCTCGAAGCCATGGTTTGACTCCCGCCGAGTCTTTAGAAGGTCTGGGCTTAACATATAAACTTGATATGATGTGCCCAGTGCACTGAGATATAAACTTGAAAAAGTTAAACTAATGATGTGCTCGACGCACTCGAATACAAAATTGCTCTAGTGAATAAGTAAGAATTGGCTGGAGATTTAATAAGTCTTTAAAAAAAAACAATAACTTGCTTGAAACATTTTGCTGTTCAACACCCGTGTGGTCAAAGCTCGTTTGGTCCACATCCTGCTTGACAAAACTGAACTTGCAAAATTTTGCTGTGGGGCCATCCATATATTACGTACGCACAAAATTCGTATTTTTGTACCTCCCCCCCCCCTTTGTATCCCCTATATTTTCGAGGACCCCCTCCCATGCGTACGTACAAATTCGCTCACCCCCCCCCTTTTAAAAAAAAATAATAATTTGTAAGCCGGAGTCAGAAAATATTGGTTTTACTATTTGAAGCCGTCCATAAATGACGTCACACGCCTAAAAAAGGGGGACCGGGGAGGGGGTCACGCATTTGTGACGAGAGGATGGGGTGTTTAAGAAATGTGACGTCACATCAAAATGCGCACTAAAATATTTGAAAATGCGGCTTTTGTTTGGGGGGGGGGTAGGGGTGGTCAAAGTTTTGGGGCCGTCCATTAATGACGTCCCGCGATTATGGCCAATTTTCATTCCCCCCCCCCACGTCATGCGTCGTCACTAAAAGTTAGACCCCCCCTCTTTTCCAATATTACGTCACAAAAATGCCCCTTCCCCCCAAAAAAAATTTAATTTGAAAATTAGCATGTTTCAAATCACTTTTTCCCATTTAAGTTCAGGTATGTATTTAGTGTAAGGCTGCACTTTAATATCGTAACACGCGGGAAGGCCATGTAAAACGTCATTAAATAAATTGTAAACAAACAAATATTTAGGTACCACTTTTATTTTAAGTTACGCGTTTTGATGTGACGTGACATTTCTTAAACTATCCCTCCCTTTCGTCACAAATGGTCGACCCCTCCCCTCTCTAGGTGCGTAACGTCATTTTGGCAGATTTTTCACTCCCCTCCCCCCTCGTCACAAAAATTTAGACCACCCCCTCCAATATGACGTCACAAAGCTTTGCACACCCCCCCCCCATAAAAGCTGTATTTTCTATTGGAAAAAGAGCATATTTAAAATCACTTTTTTGTCATTTAAGTATTTATTTAGTGTAGGCCTGCATTCTAATATCGTAACACGTGTGAAGTCATGTAAAACACCATGTAACAAATCAAAAATTTAAGTGGAACTTTTATTTAAAGTTGCGAGTTTTTATGTGACGTCACATTTCTCTAACAACCCCCTCCCCCACGTAACACATCGTCACAAATATGTAGACAACCCCCCCCCCTTTTTTTTTCTCCCTAGGTGCGTGAAATCGCCGACTCGGTGTGTGTTTATAACGGCTAAGGCACCGGTGGGCGAAAGAGAAACTTCATCTAATTTCAAGAAAAGGAAATATAAATCCGATGGATATATTTTAATAATGTGTAAACGTTTGGTCTGAATCAAATGTTAATTACTTTCAAGTAATTAAAAGTTCAAAATTTCGCTTGCAATAAATTATAAAACATTATTGCATATCAGTCTTGACTCAGTCGGTCTCGAATGCCGTTTGCAGCCAGAGCGGTTTACGTTACTATGCTTAGTATTATGCAAATTAAATTTGTTATGCGTACGTACACATTCAGTCGAGACCCCCTCCCCCCCTCCCCCCGTAAGCATGTATACGCAAAATGCCGAAAATTTAAGACCCCCCTCCCCCTCCTTGCGTACGTAATATATGGATGGCCCCTGTGTCCCCGTTAAGCTCCTATAAAATAATTAACCCCGGGTTGCTAACTGTGAGATACGTGCTCTCTGTGAGATTCAAGTTTCCCCAGGACGATTTTTAAAAAATAATGGTTGGAGGGTTGGAGGCTAATAGATTTATTATAGTCTGTGCATGCACCCATTCAATATCATTAAATTATCAAAATACACAAAGGTTTATATAACTAACTCCTAATAAACACAACAGTTTACCTCCCTGTGGGTCGTCAGTCCCCGTGACACTCCGCATCTGTAAACAAAAGCATCACGTGTTCCATATATAAGAGATGATCCCAACACACAACACGAGATCGTCCTTTGACCCCCTCACGCGACCGTGTCTTGGCGGATGTCACAAAGCTGGTGAGGTCAAGGTCTGACATTGTCGCCATGTCGAATGGGGGGAAAAAAAGCAGCTTAATTTTATATTGAAAATTTGATTTAAAACTACAAGCTAGCGATGATGTCTTATTTGCTAAACGTCCATAACCGTAATTACAACACAGGCGATCATTGCCCCCCACCCCTCAACTTGTATCAACTCCTACAGCTTTATAAATTGTACAGACAAAGGTCAACTTATTGACTCACTCGCTTAGAATCTTAGAACTATAAAAAATGATACTAAAGATAGTAGAACTATATTCTTAATTAAATGCAGCAAGAAGCGTAACTCGAAATATTATTATGTTAAAATAAATTCAATATCAATTGCTCTCTAATGGTCCATGTCTCGCTCCCGTATAGCGTGTACTAATGACGCAGGCTCTATAGACACACATTTCAATGTGACATTGAGGATATATCCGATGAACCTCAAGGGTTAGCAGAAGCACTTGTTGAACTCCACTCTAATAATGAGGCTCGTATTGAATTTGCAAACAAAGCAGATCTGACACAGATTTGGATGTAAAATCCTCCAAAGGCTTTCAACACTGCACATGAGGAGGCCGTCAAGACGTTGCTGCCTTTTGCATCAACGTACCTTTGTGAACAACGATTTTCCACTCTAGTGAACATAAAAAAAAAGCTGCGAAATCGATTGGACCCCGAAGACAGCATCCAACTTGCCTTGACATCAAAAAGCCCAAATTAATTTTGATGGAATTGTGCCAAAAATGAAACAAAATAATTTAAAAAAAATATTTAAAAAAATAAATTAATAAATTTTAAAAAACCTGAACTGAACTGCATTGAGATTTAAAGAAAAAAAAATATTAGTAATAATACTAATAATTCTGTAAATTGAGTTGTTCAACAAAGTTTGGAGTTTGACAGACATCCTCAAAACTCTTGACAAGGTTCATAGGCGGGGCCTATAACAGATTAGGCGGGGCTTAGTATATTTTCAGACATTTTCTCTGTTTCTTTGATTTCCACTGGGCCATTCACAAACACACACACACACACACACACATATATATATATATATATATATATATATATATATATATATATATATATATATATATCCTATATAATAAAAGGCAATGTTCTGTCAGGTCTTCCTATATAATAAAAGGCAATTTTCTGTCCGGTCATCAATAGCGATTGGTCCCTCAATCACACATGACTCCTACAGCCAATCATATTGAACGCGTTTACGCGGACGTTCAAAACTAGTTATTTTTTGTGCAGTATTTCTTCCAAGGCTTTATTTTGACTTATGCGCGTTGGGATTTATAGTCAAAGGCTCTGTTTTTAAATCCTTTATATTAACTCGTGGTGTCTGCGGCCGCCCTTGCTTGCTTGCTTGTCGCCAAAACTTTTGATCGATTTTAACCCACTTGCTCGTAAGCTAGCGAGCTGAAATTTTGCAGGCAGTTTTGTACCGATAATAAAAACAATGTATCAAAATTTCAGATCGATCGCATGTACCGTAATTAAATTATTGATTTTTTAAATTATTTTATTTATTCCTATGTATCATGCTATTTTTTGAGATAGAGCGTCGCGGTGAGTATTATTATTATATTGAACAACCTTTCTGTCGCGCAATAAGGTGCGTATTTTATTGACAACTCTTTTTATAAACATATTCCTGATCGGTGCGCATTATATTAAACATGTTTTACGACACAACTACAATTGTGTATTTTTGGATGGTCTTGCGCTGCGTATTATAATGAACATTCTTTTAGTTACGTCTCGTACATAAAGGATTTATAGTGAAAAACTTGTTTTTTTACGGGTTTTTTTTTATTACGAGTTATTTATTTTAACTATAATAAATAGTATTTTTGACGTGATCGAGACGGCTGTTGGAGGTGAGTTAACATCAAGTTAACGGTGGCATTGAACATATACTAACATCAAGTTAACGGTGGCATTGAACATATACTAACATCAAGTTAACGGTGGCATTGAACATATGCTAACATCAAGTTAACGGTGGCATTGAACATATGCTAACATCAAGTTAACGGTGGCATTGAACATATATATAAAGGGGCACGAAGAAAACGAGGGAAATTGAGTGAATTAGAACAAAAGGGAGAAGGATAGATGGAGGGAGACCAAGAGTTAAAGATAAAGTTTTATAAAATAAAAACTAATTTTATATCACATCACTATTGCCTCAAGCTAAAATAAGCTGCTATGCTATTAAATACCAATAAAAATTAAAGTCGTAGAAATCCTTATTATTTACAAAGGCAAAATATTTGTGCGGCTTTGCAATTTCACACCAGGTGCGCTCCAGCATGCTGTATTTTTTTCCGTTACTGTTTAAAATATACCGGTGTGCGTTAAACTTTTATATTTAATATTTAACGTGAAGAATATGAACGGGAAAAGGCGAGAATGAGTCAGGCGGCTTTATCGCATAATATATCAATGACAATTTTTTTAAATTTCTCTTTTTAAGGTCCGACTCGTAACCAGTAACACACATACAAACAAAACCTAATTTAATATATATATATATATATATATATATATATATATATATATATATATATAAAACCACCCATAGAATGACACAGACATCATCACCTCCCAAATGTGCTAAATTATTTTAAGAATATTCCTGGAGGTGCCACGTCTTCATCTAATCTAATCTCATATCCTGTAAGCTTGATATTACTCTCTTAAATCTCTGGTTAACACCTGGTCTACCTGCTAAATCTGCTGGGCAGTGCCATACAACATTCACCACCCTTGCCTCCCCATCTATGTCCATCGCGGGGCACGACGTCATCAATGTTTCAGAGGCAACGCTGCAATGCCGGCAGTTCGAGTCCCTGTTGCGCTCGGGTCTTTTGAAGTATGAGCTAATGGGGCAATGCGTCGTTCTCATTAGAGGCACCAAACTCTGGTGTTGGCGGCTCAATTTCCAACCATTTGTGTGTTCGACTTTGCCGGGGCATTTTGGCGTATACTCATCTGGCAGTCTTGTTGTCTGTCCACTCTCTATATCACTCGTTTCTAAAGTGTTCGGCCAGCCAGTTCTTTGCCCCCAGATAAGTAACTGGGACGTCTGGTTTGGGTTGGGCCGCCACAGTTTTTGCCAGGAAGTCTACCCTCCACTAGATAGGACAGCAAACCTCGAGACAAGCCATTTCTCTTGGACGTTAAACAAAAACGATTACAATCATTCGATTTGTTATAATGAACTGTAAATCATAGTACGTGAATCATAGATTTATTTTAATAGGTATTACAAGAGAGATGAGGCGTCACTAGGGGTTGCGGGGGATGAGGATCGCACCGATTGACACCAACATGTAAAATTCTGTATGTTCCCTTTATTTGGCACTGCCAGACTTGGAGGAGTGCTATGTGGTAAGTATGAGGGGTTAACACCATGAGCTACCGCACTGGGTGACACCAACCCTAGAAACGCCTCTGCAAAAAAAAATTATCCTTTCTTTCGATAGATTGGTACGCCTATAGCCTCAAACCCAGCCTTGTAAAGCAAACACGCTTTGTTGCCTGTGAAGACTTTAAAACTCACACACAGATCGTTTGCGTTACAAATAACAGCGCAATCACTGTTTTTTATAACTCCGTAGAGAATAGCCAAGGCCTTGGTACTCATGGGGTCTTTACTACCAAACAATACCTCTTCAATGTAGACATGTGATTTGACGATAGAATCACTGGACACAACCGCGGGACCTTGAGTTGACATTTCTTGTACTTGTAGACAGTCTGAAATACAAACAAGAAACTTTTCTATTTTAAAAAATCCAATATCTCCTTCGAAACTGACCACCCCATAATTTCCTGAATCCTATCTCCCTCCGAACTGACCGCTGTGACGAATCAACCCTAACGTTCATGTATGTTTATGGTGGCATTGAACATATGCTAACATCAAGTTAACCTGACAATAATTTTCACAAATTCAGCGTCTAAACTAATGACAGCTGATTTGAAAATTCATAAATTGGTCTTAACGTTCCCAAAAAATAAGCTTGGACACATGAGGTCTTCTGACAAAACAACCTCGGCTATCGGTCCCAATAAAATGAGCACAAAGAGGCAACGGCCCCTCTCTCAGTCACGCCCTGGTCATAATAAAAATGTCTCTCTACTTCTCGTACTTCTCAGAGGCGTAACTAGGATATTTTGGCCCCGGAGATAAACTATAAAATTGGCATACCCCCCCCCACTTTAAATAATATCTTACCATTGCTCGCTTATTTATTATATTGTGACGTTGTAAGCCTTATGTCGGCGCCCCTTCACCTTTGGCGCTCGGAGACATGTGTACCCCCAGCCCCCACCTTGCTACGCCTCCGACTTTCTTCCCTTCCTTCCCAACATTCAAGGCAGAAATTAGTTTATACTGAATGGCTACATTTTGTTTAGTTAACTAAAGCAGTGGTCCCCAACCTTTTCATCGCCGCGGGCCGGTCAAAATCGGATAATTTTTCCACGGCCCGCTGACCTGGGGTTGGAGTTGGGTTTGTTTTGATTTGATAGCTTTAATTGAACTACTCACAAACATGCCTTCAAAATAAAGTTAAGTACACCGAAAAATGAATTTAAAAGATTTAACATTTTAACTTCCTATAAAGTTAAATCAAGGAGTACCCCCTCGGGCGTGTTCCTCTACAACGAGACTGTACCATCTGAACTCTGATGGCAATAGGAGACAATGAAACCCGAAGTGTGCTGATGATGTCCAGTTTATTCCGTTGTGTTGTTTTGGTTGCTGTCAATGCAGACAACCCCGCTTTACAATAGGACACCGGAAATGGCAATATGCATTGAATTGTTATGGTGGCAGTCTCAGGATATTCCGCCACGACTTTAATTCAGAAGAGTGGAAGAGTTTTCTAGAATGTAATTTTTAAGGCCACCGCCATTTACAATCACGAGCAGTTGAAATTCTTCTTGCACAGACATTGCTAGATTCGTCTAGTTTGTTGACAACTTGCACAGACATTGCTAGATTCGTCTAGTTTGTTGACAACTTGCACAGACATTGCTAGATTCGTCTAGTTTGTTGACAACTTGCACAGACATTGCTAGATTCGTCTAGTTTGTTGGCAACTTGCACAGACATTGCTAGATTCGTCTAGTTTGTTGACAACTTGCACAGACATTGCTAGATTCGTCTAGTTTGTTGACAACTTGCACAGACATTGCTAGATTCGTCTAGTTTGTTGACAACTTGCACAGACATTGCTAGATTCGTCTAGTTTGTTGACAACTTGCACAGACATTGCTAGATTCGTCTAGTTTGTTGACAACTTGCACATACATTGCTAGATTCGTCTAGTTTGTTGACAACTTGCACAGACATTTCTAGATTCGTCTAGTTTGTTGACAACTTGCACAGACATTGCTAGATTCGTCTAGTTTGTTGACAACTTGCACAGACATTGCTAGATTCGTCTAGTTTGTTGACAACTTGCACAGACATTGCTAGATTCGTCTAGTTTGTTGACAACTTGCACAGACATTGCTAGATTCGTCTAGTTTGTTGACAAATGTGTCACGGATCCATTCCCTACCAGTTCGTGGTTCTTTTGTGGTTGGGAAGCAGCGCTCTTGCTCTTTGAAAAGCAAAGAAAGGTGATCGTGCAACAACCGGGACAATAAATGCTCAGGCTCAGCCTCGCCTAGCGTGCCCGCTAATGTTTGAAGCATATCCAAAATGTCTCTGTTCACGCGCGGTCCGCACAAATCCAGATTGGCTTTAACCGCAGCTACTTTGTCTGCTATTCTTTAAAGCAGTTGTCATTTTCCCCTGAATGGACAGATCGAGTTCATTGAGCTGGCTGAATATGCCAAACATACAGGTAAGCCAGTTTTGCAACCCATACCTTGTTACTGAAATGTGCTGCCAGCGGTGACTTCTTTTCTGAGAGAAATCTTTGCAATGGCTTTCGTAATTCAAATATCCTGTTTAGCGATTTTCCTCTGGACGACCATCTTATTTCTGTGTACAAAAGGAGGCATCTGTGCTCTGCGTCCATCTCCTCACAAAGCTGCTCAAACAGGCGTGAGTTAAGGGCGTGTGCTTTGATGTGTGTAATAACTTTAACTACATCGATCAATACACTGCAAATTTCCGGTGTAATTTTTTTCGGCTTGCCAACATTTCCATGTGAATGATACAGTGCGTAGATTCATTCTCAGGTGCAACCTCCAAGATCAGCTTTCCAACACGGGTGACCGATCAAAAGACAAAAAAGCGCCGACATAAGAGCACCGACAAGAGAGATAGCCCCAAAAGAGCGCAAAATTTGATTGTATAATCACAGTTTTCGCTCAAGACTGTGGGTCAATCCTCTCTGGAGACGAAAATGTTAAGTGTCATTTTGGAAACAGTAGGTCAAATCCTAGCACGAGACGGAAAAGTAATTCTTCGGTATATCACTGGGCACAGTGGCGAGACTCATTCAGACAAGGTCGATAAGTTGGCGAGAGAAGGTTCAGCTCAGCACCAACCCGACCGCCCGATGACCCAGTTGGGGGTCAGATCGTGGCTCAAAGACCATTTCCGAGAGAAATGGCTTCAGGTCTGAGAATCTGGAAGCATGGCCAGAAAAGTATTCCACTACATGCCGCGACCGAGCAAAAGCGACTTCTGGTGGGAAATTGGACGTAGCAATCAGACGCTCATAACTAGAATGAGAACTGAACATTGTCCCATTCGAAGCTACCTGTACAAATTCAACACTAGGAGGGAACTGGCCTGTCGGCTGTGTGGCCACCCGGAGGAAACGGTGGCCCACGTACTCGAAGAGTGCCCCGAGCTGTGCGGGGATTTGGAGGGACAAGTACCGGTATACTTGCAGAGGAGTACTTCTATGGCGATGCCCGCTTGATGAGGCTCGCATGCGATAAAATGAACCGGGTCCAAAGAGCTTAACGGCTAGACCCAAAAATGAATGAACATTCACATTCACGATTGTAGATGGTTTTTTCCGATCTTCGCTACTGTGTCGTTGACGTTTGGTTGTGTTTTTTTTTAATATTTATTTTTGTGAAAGGGTGTCGCCAAAACGGGCTGTAAGTTTTCCCCTCTGGTGTATGGAAAGACGCACAACCCCGAAATCAATACAAAACTATATATGAAATGTAAATCATTTTATGTTCATTTGGCGGCCCGGTACAATTTGTTCCACGGCCTGGTACTGGTCCGCGGCCCGGGGGTTGGGGACCACTGAACTAAAGGACTTGTTTCACTTCAGCTTCTAAGTAATGTAAAATTGTTTATTATATATACAGTTGCCGAATTTAACATGTTGATGAATTCGATAAGCATCGCGGTGTATATAACACTGTAAAATACAAGATCATTTAGACCAGCGGTTCCCAACCTGAGGGTCGTAACCCCAAGGGGGTCACAATGGGTTTTCTGGGGGTCGCCAAATGTCGATTAAAAAATATTCACTATAAAAATTATGCAAATTTGCTCGATTTTTATAAAAAAACTTTTATTTAAAATTACTTATTTAAATTTCTATGGGGGTCGCGAGTCACATGGCTTTTATAAAAGGGGTCGATACCTAAAAAAGTTTGGGAACCACTGACGTAGACAATTGTAAGAAAGTGACGCCCCCAACCCTATCACCCCTGTCCTAGATTACAGTGAGATCGTCCGACGTATTTACAACTTATATAGTTACAGACTCTCCTTATATACAGAAGACTACTGCGTCCTACGCTTATATTTTCGTCGCGTCGAAGCTGGGCTACCCCAATACATTTTCGAGGTTCGTTTATTTCTTTGAATAAAGGAAACTAATTGAACTCACTGGAACAGGATGTTGTCTCGTCCGGTCCACTTGTTGTTGACAGCCACGACACAGCCGTCACGGCAAGTAAACCCGGCAGCATGGCCAACAGTTTGCTTTTTAGAAGAAATATAAAATTAAAAATACAAATTAAAAAATATAACTTTAAAAAAAAATAAACGAAAACAACACACATTACAAATATCAATTAAAATTTAAATTCCGTTGTAAATTCTCTATCAAATTATTTAGAATTTAAATGTAAAGATTTTGTATCAAATTATGTAACATTTGCATTTTTAAAAATTACAATAAGAAAACATAAAAGGCTTGATGGTGGTCTATTGTTACTGTGTATCTGTACATTACTCGTGAATGTTTCCATACATTATTCCTGGTAACTCACGAGTTGTAACCAACGACGCTAAACGAAAAACGGTTTCCCAAACTTATTTTGAAGAACAGACTACACCGTCTAAAAGTCAAACAGAAAGACCGTTAATTTATTTTTTGGGGGCAAACTTGCATGCATATATATCTGCATTAGTTAGTACGTTTAAGTTTAATGAAATAAGTTCAGATCAACCATATGAATAATCTCTGAACAGACATATAACACCCTGAAGATGTGTGCCATTTCAACAAATTACTGTATTAAAATCCTACTTTTTAATATTTTTCTAACACATAAAAGTCAACACACAATAAAGGTTCTTAGAAAAACTACGAATATGTATTATATACTTTTTTTGAAAAAAATTTTAAAACGACATTGAAAGTGTCTTGAAATAATAATAATTTAATTTTCTTTAAGTTAGAGCTGGTACTTATTTACAAAATTTGATAGATTAATCGGGGAAAAATTATTCGATTAATCGATTAATTTCAATTAATTATATTTTTATAACGCATATATGGATCCCGTTAAGTCGCGATTCATTACTTCGCGAATTTTGTTAAGTCACGGTAATTCCATGGCTCCCAATTTCGTGACATAACACAGCAAATTCGTTCTGCTATGCAAGAAATTGAAAGAAAAACCTTTTTGTTTACATATACACGTCTAAATAAATAATAATATTATGTATTGTAAGTAACAAAAAATATAAATTAATAATAAATCGGAGAACAAAAATATTAGAAATATTTTCTTAAATTTTAATCGATCAAATTAATTTTAATCGATTAATTATTCGTTAATTTCAGCAGCCCTACTTAAAGTAAAAACAAAACGTAGCAGAAAGGACAATTTTTTCCCTCATCCAAACCTTATGTCAGTTGCCAGCATACTTGTAATTTTCTCTAAGTTCGGTTTCAATATCTCGGAAGCAATGTTCCCTCTACGGTTCGTTGGACCATGTGCAAAATAACAAACTCCAGCATCCATTTTTTCCCCTAAAAAATGTGCACGCCTACAAACACAGATATTATATAATCCTAATCAAAATTTGCTGCGCGGTAATTCTAAACTGTTGTGCGGCTTCAGTCAGATATCTGCACATCCGATTAACCGTGCAGCTTAAAGGGAACATTCCTCGGGAAACACTTTCCTGTCATCAAACACGCCAAAAAAAAATTAACATGAAAATTTCAAAACGTAAAATAGTTAATTTCATGTTTTTTTTATTAAAAACATAGCAAAAGCATCATTCATGTACTCGAGTTGTATAAGTGGCAGACAAAGGGGCCATTACTCACCGCGTTAGTTGCCGAAGTAACTGAGCCCACCAAGTATGTTACTAGGAGTAGTGGTGGGTGAGCATAGCTTATACTTATAGCACAAACTGTACCATCGCTTATAGCACAAACTGTACTAGCACTGAACCTAATGAGGTGTTTAACTAAAGAGTAATTGAATTATAGTTCAACAGACAGAAAACTCATTTACACATTTAAACTCCAAGCATATACAAATATTGACATAGTCTTTAAATAATTGGTTGGTAAACTACGGCCTGTGGGCTGGATCCAGCCCACCTATTTATAAATAGTTATCCTTAGTTTTTATAAATATACTAGAGATAACCCGCCAAAAATGACGGAATCTTTTTTGGTTCAATCAGCAATATAAAACAAAATCGATCGCAGCGCCACCTAACAGCACTACATCCATGCAGACAACGGGAATCAATAACATAAGTAACTTATCCTTGTTTGATAAATACGAAATATTAAACTTGCTGAAATGTACACAAAGTATTTCATAATTATAAATCCTCAAATCCTATTTTTACATCGTTCCCTTTCCAAAAATTCAAACATAAGCTCAAACAATGACTTCATATAGTATTTTTTACAGTGCGTCTTTAATTTATAATTATTTTGCACACCTTTTTGCGCGCCTTCCGATGATCAAACTTTTATAATAAAGGCGAAAACGAATTTAATGGGTAAGCCCGAAAACAATTACATCCATACATATATACAGACAACGGGAATTATGTATATTGATTTAATGTCGTTAAGTGTTTATTAAAAGTGCATAAATGAAAAGATTCCCGACAAATTCAACTATTTGGCACGCGTTTGTCTCAGTTCTAGGCTGGTTAGTGAATTTTAAAAGCTGCTTAGGGGCTGTCCATAAATGACGTCACGCACCTAGAAGGCGGGGGGGGGCAGGGGTCACGAGTTGTGACGATGTGTGACGAGGGGGAGGGGGTGTTTAAAGAAATGTGACATCACATGAAAAACGCGAAATTTTTAATTAGTTCCACTTAAATATTTGATCGCTTACAATTTATTTAATGACGTTTTCTATGTCTATAGACTACACGTGTTAAGATATTAGCGTGCAGACTTAAACTAAATACATATTTTAATTATAAAAAAGTAATTTGCAACATGAAACCGACGGGAGACACACACAACACAACCAGGAATCGTCACAAATAATCAGCCATCGATTCGTCTTCCATGAGCCCATTGTTTGACTCAGTGCTTTCCCCCTGAGGCGCCATATTGTGTTTGTCGTCATCAACCTTGTGTCTCGCTGTTTCCTTTGTTCAAACAATATTCATAATTAGAAAACTACACCGTTTAATGAGGCGATCTCTGTGACACATTCATGGCCGCATAAAGTGGGGCGGGTGGACGGGTTAGCGTGCAGGGGGGGGCGACTCAAAATTTTGTGTCAACCGCGAGAAGACAATGTGGTCGAGTGGCGTGCGCGCTCTGCTGGATTACCGAGGGTCACGAGTTCGAATCTCCGTGAAGGAAGGGATTTGTCCCCGTGGTTAAGTGTGTCCCTGAGTCCACCCACCTCCGAATGGGTACCTGACACTAGTTATGCGGCTGGGAGTAGCGTGGCCCCTCATAGCCATAGCCTGTGAACGCTGCACGCATCACTTGCTAATACGTTCTTAACAGAACGTTGGAGGCAATAATATACTTATAGAAGGAGAGGCTGTCATACTGTAATAGATAAGATAAATTACGAGTTTTCACGGAATATTTTGCACCACATATTTTACCGCCTTACTTTTTATCTTAGTAATACTGAGTCAGCCGAGCGAATGGTGTGACAGTGACGTCCAATTAATTGTAAACATCTTTTACATTGAAACGATATACCATATAGAATAGGACTGCGCTAAAGCTTAAAAATAAAATACAAAATACACAAACAAATTGTGTAATGAAAACAATAAATTTGAGCTTTATTATTAAATAAATAATGGGTCGTCCATAAAGTACGTCACGCTCCAGGGGGGGGGGTAGGGGGTATAAGAAAGTGTGACAGGGGGAGGTGGTCCGGCCATCTGTGACGTCACGGTGTTTTGTATTAAATTTTAGTTATTTTGTTAATAAAAAAATAATATTTGTTCGAAAGTGTGACGTACTTTAAAGGTAATAAGTAACTATGAACGCACTGATGCACTTATGTTTTGATATGCAATGTATGGATGTGAACACTTCCAAGGCTCGTATCCCACGTGTTAACTATTGTGTCGAGTCATCGTGTTAAGACACATGAAAGGAATAAACACAATGGTGTCAGGAATCGTCGCGGATCGAAGATAATCGATTAATTCATAAAACCGATTTCCTTTATTGGCAGGCAAGGTCAAGGTGACCAAGTGAGCGCCTAGGTGGAGACAACTTAAAACTGTTACACAGGGGCACATCGCAGTAATGATGGCTAGTTCATGCGATTCTGGGCTCCTCCGCCTTGACACGTCTGACATCCCTTTGCCCAACACCTTCAGGGATCTCGTCTTCTATATCGACAGTAAACACACGATTGGCTCCCATATTAGCTCAGTGGTTAAGTTGCGTCCTTAATTTAATAAGAGAAAGGAAAATCCCCTAAGTAGTTTCCCTTATACAATTAAGACTAGATTACCGCAGCAGTAGTCTGTGGGGATTACCACACAACTAACTTTAGTCACTGTAGAGACTCCAGAAATAGCTCCAGCGCGGATTGAGGATGAGATAGTCCCACCACATCAAAACAGCACTTGGAGCTCTACAATGGAGTCCTATGGCTGAGCGAATATAGCAAAAATTCTGCCATTACCTTAAGGCTGTATGGACGGATCAACGCCGTTGTATTTGAAGGAATTAACATCGGAACATGTAACTTTAAAAATGCCTTACGTGACCTTGTCTTGGCGGACGTGACAAACCTGCTGAGCTCAAGGTCTTACTTGGTCTTCATGACGAATGGTAGAAACAAAACCACTGCTAAATTTTATATTAAAAAAAAGCAAAAGATGACATAATGCTTGCTGTGGGTTATTTATTATTTATGGAATTTATAACCATGAATATTTAAACGCATGTTTTAGTAATTCTGTAAATTGAGTTGTTCAAAAGCGTTTAGAGTTGTCCTCTCTTCTGAAAGTTTCACAGACATGCATCCTCAAAAAAATCTTGACAAGTTTCATAGGCGGGGCTTGATAAATTTTCAAAGATATTCTGGTTTATTGTTTGCCTTTGGACCCTCCACAAACACATAAAGGCCTTGTCATAATTTGACGGAAATGTATTAATAGAAATATTAGGGATATGGATATTATGGTTGTGGTCTAACCTGTTTAAAGCATGAGTTGGTTGGCCAGTGCTCCGTTCTCATCTGAGTCACCAAACTCTGGTGTTTGCGACTCAGTTTCCACCACTGGTCTGATCGACTTGGCCTGGGCATGTTAGCGAATACTTCTTTCTAGCAGTCGTGTTGTCAGCCCACTCCTGATGCCACTTGTTCCTAAAGTGGTCGGCCAGCCAGGTCTTTTCCCCGAGATAAGTGACGGGGACGTCTGATTGGGGTTGGGCAGCTCAGGTATTTGCCAGGGAGTCCGCCCTCCAATAGATGGGACAGCTAACTCGAGACAAACCATTTCTCTTGGACGTTAAACAAATTTTTTCACAATCAGTCGATTTATTATAAGGAAATGTAAAACATATTATATGAATTATATATTTACTAGTGTATCACCCGCCAAAATGGAGGAAGTTTTCAAAATAAATCTACATAAGATTTAAAAAAATAACGTAATACAGAACTTTCATTTATTTTATTTATTTTTATTTGATTCATTTATTTCCCTAATGAACAATTTTATGCGGACGTTCGAAAAGAGTTATTTTTTGGTGCAGTAATTTGGTGCGCTGCTTTCTAAAATTAGTAGCGTCACGGACAGACAGACGGGACAGACAAACGTGACATACATTGCAAATTATGTATATTGGTGATATTTTTAGTAGGTAATACAGGAGATTAGAGGCGTCACTAGAGGGTTGTGGGGGTGGGGACCGCACCGGGTTACACCAAAATATAAAATTAAGTATATTCCTGTTATTTGGCACTAGCAGACTTAGAGAAGGTCTATGGGGAATGTCGTGAGCGCGTGTCACCATGAGCTACCGTGACACAAATCCTAGTGACGCCTCTGCAAAAGAGTTATCCTTTCTTTCGATAGATTGGTACGCCTGCAGCCTCAAAGCCAGCCTTGTAGAGCACACACGCTTTGTTGGCTGTGAAGACTTTAAAACTCACACACAGAACATTTGGGTTACAAATAATGGCGCAATCACTGTTATATATAACACCGTATATAATAGCCAAGGCCTTGTTGATCATGGGGTCTCTAGTACCGGGTAAGACCTTTTCAGTGTAGACATGTGATTTGACAATAGAATCACTGGACACAACCGCGGGACCTTGAGTTGACATTTCTTGTAGACAGTCTGAAATACAAACAATACATTTTTGATGCTTTACAATTTATTTAACTACGTTTTAAATGGTTTCACGCGTGTTACGATATTAAAGTGCAGCCTTACACTAAATTAAATACATACTTAAATGCAGAGGCGTCTGAAGAGTTTTCGTCACCCGGTGCGGTAGCTCATGGTGTCAACCCCTCACGACTTACCCCATATACCTCCTATGAGTACCAAATACCGGGAACATACAGAATCCTTAGTAGCGTTTGTGAATGTAAGTCCAATATTACAAAGACACAAGTTAAGCGAATGATCTACACATCCATTAAACATAGCGTTCCTGTTCTTTCTTTTCAAAATGGCTTGTACACTTCAATGGATTCCAGTCATAGTCGCAGCATAATCGTAACCTTGAGCGCGGAACATCATAATGTGCTTTCCAGATTCTTCATAATATCAGAATTGAGGTCAATATTGTTTTCTCCTTTAAAGCCCTCGAGAAGGGTTGGCCTCTACGATTATCTACTTTTTGGCTCATTTTAACCACACATGAATCCCAGTAGCAAATTTGGATGTCGCGTCTGCAGCGGGAAATGATCTACAGCAAAAACAATATAATTTGTCACTGACGAGTCAGTAAATCATCCATGAACGCAACAGTTTCTCGCCATTGGGCATCACCTTGTAAAACCACATTATGATAGCTGGCGAATATCGCCTTTTGCATTTTGATCTAGTCTTGTGGCAATTCTGAAAGGTCCGTCTTTGTTCTGGGGAGAAGCACTCCTCTTTTGATGATTTCAGCTCGAAAATGATATGAAATCGGTATGTTGCGAAATGAAGCATTATCTAAAATATAACAATTTTTCACCTTAACCTCATTTTTTTTAACCTTATTTACAATGTCATGACTTTAATGACATATGACAAAAATTTAAAAGAAGAAAAATGTTCTCAACGCATATCAGACAAGTTTTGAACTTTAAAAAAATTGTTTATTAATTAATTTATTGACATTGTTTTCGGATTAAAGAAAAGAAAATACTAAAGAATACCTTTAAAAAAATTAAAATCTTACTTCCCCCATCCCATTGTGGAGGAAGTAAAGTACGTGTGTGGGGGGGGGGTCTCGTTTCACGGCTTTACTCAGTGGTGTTGGTATGTCAAAGCCAAGTTGGCTTCCTTTCATATGAAAAATCAGACACCGCCTCTCTTTCCAGTCTCTTTTCATTCTCACCGGAACGACTGGTTTTTTTCTTTCCGTATTTATTATTCCAAGAAGAGAAATCTTTTAGAGTTAAATTATGTTTGTTTCGTTTTAAAAGAAATAAATGAATGGAAAATACATAACAATTTGTGGGGCCCGTTTTATAATTTTGTGTTAACCGATATTTATTAGCGTTTTCGCCTTTAAAGATATTTCACTGTAATTGCTCATTTTTTCTTGGTGAAAATTTTGTCGTTTCTTTTTGTTACATAGAATCGTAGACAGTAAAATTTACATTTTGGTGTCAACCCCTGTGACGGTGTCACCCGGTGCGGTCCGCACCCCCACCCCCTAGTGACACCTCTGCTTAAATGACAATAAAGTGATTTGAAATATTCTCATATATGGGGGCGGGGGGTAAAGCTTTATTAAGTCATATTTGAGAGGCCCTACTTTCTGTGACGATCGGCCAAAATGGCGTGACGACAATAAGGGACGGCTCCTAAGGAATTTGATAAGCCTCACGGTATATAATACAGTAAAATACAATAGCAATTTTTTTTCTTGTGGTAACGTGACGTCCCCCAACCTTATCACCCCTGGCCTAGATTCAAATGAGATCATCCATCGTATTACGTCATATCGCAGCTGGGCACTACAGTTTTAAGGTTTATTTAATTCTTGGAACTAGACGCCCCACTGCGTAGCATACGCCGCAGACTTGCTCATGGAGAGTGCAAAGAAAGTGGAGACAGAACGGACACAAACTACAGCACGAAGAAATCAAAACAACGCGAGTGAACGTCGGTTGGGAACTGCCAACTCATTGTTGGCTTTGAGACATTTGCAGGCGAATTTCGGTACACCCCTAACTTCTATGAAATCAGCTATCAAACGATAATAGGTTTAAAATCGGAGTTACATAATCGATAATCGGTTTTCAAAAAAAAATTAAAAAAATAATAATAAAATAAACAACAACACGCAATTAACAACCCTGAATATGACTAACCCTCGCTAGGGTCGGCCAATCCGAGGCCCGTACCAACAACCTCAGTGTGCATGTCTTCACGTTTACTCGCTATTTTTTATTTACTTAGTGCTGCTTTTTGTGTCTGTACTCTCACACCCACCCCCGCAACCGTTCTTTGCATTGTCTATGATGAGCAAGTCTGCGGCGTATGCCACGCCGCGGGTCTCTCCAGAGTTCCTTCTTTTCATTCACTCAAGGTCGTTTGCGCGAACTCATCCCATTTTGACAACTGTGTCTTTCAGGAAGTCTTCGCCCGTCACTAAATCTTTAGCGGCGTATGCTTCGCCTCGGGTCAGCTAGTCTTGGCAATAAAGGGGTAAAAGAACGGAAAAAAAACATTTTTAAAATTTTTTTAAAAAATGTATTCGCTGGGACTTGAACCCAGGACCTTTCCCGTATAAGGCGGACGTGATAACCAGTACACTACGAATCTCACGTCAGTCTGTGAAGGAACAATGCAAGTGAAACGCAAGGACCATTGTTGGTCTCGATACATTGGTCGACCCCAGCGAGGGTCATTCGTCATGCTCGGTTGCACATACTTGCGTCGTGGTGTCTCGCATGGTCCCATGAAGAGAATTATATTCTTTGAATAAATGAACTTTATGGAACTCACTGTAACAGAATGTTATTCTCTCATTTTGTCCACTTGATGTTGATAGCCACGACACAGCCGCCATGACATATACCGCCGTCAGCATGGTAAACAGTTTGCTGCATAGAAGGAATTTAACATTAAAATTTTTTAAAAAAATTAAATAAAAACGAAATCAAAATATATTAGTTGAAATTATTTATTATTTTTTGTGTAGTAAATTTGGTATCAAATTATTTAGATTTTAAATGTATAAATTTGGTATCAAATTATCTAGTATTTGCATTAACAAAAATTACAATAAGAACCCCATAAAGCATTGATAGCGAACCTTTGGCACGTGTGCCACAGTCGGCACGCAGAGCCTCATCAGCCGGCAAGCGTCTAAAATATTACTTCCTTAATTAAAAAAATTACAATTAAATGACACTACGTAATTTAAATAAGGGTTTTAGTCTGTTCTTGAACGTTTCAATTAACTTACTTGTCGAACATAAACCAGAAAGTTGGTTTTTGCAATTATCTTTCTAAAACAAACCATCAAACAATGACCAGCTTTCAAATTTCACTGTGCTTGGAAATACATGGTAAACCGCCCTCCGATGAGATTTAATCAAAGAGGCCATGTTGACTGGGAGTAATTCCCTTTTTCATGACGTTCCAAATAAGGACACAAACAACGCATCGCTGAGGTGCCGCTTAGCAGAAAAACTGTTAAAGATCGAGTCCTGCGGATGGCAAGTGACATTGGTCAGCAGCTCACCACGGATGGCAAGTGACATTGGTCAGAAGCTCACCACGGATGGCAAGTGACATTGGTCAGCAGCTCACCATGGATGGCAAGTGACATTGGTCAGCAGCTCACCACGGATGGCAAGTGACATTGGTCAGCAGCTCACCACGGATGGCAAGTGACATTGGTCAGCAGCTCACCACTGACAAAAAGCAGCCTGTTATTATCTTCTTCTTATCTGTTACAGACGCTCCTTCTATACAGAAGATTATTGTGTCCTACGCATATCCATGGTTTGTGTCTAGTCCTGCATTTTTATTAGATTTTTAAATGCTGATAAAGGGTTGTTTTTCCCTGCTTCTTCAGGCGACCCTTTCCACGTCCGAATTCCGGACGGGAAGAACTAGAATTTGTATGTGTTTGTTCTTGCATTAAATCCATATGTCTATCTGAGGGTTGTATTAGATTATCTTTGTGTTGTATTTCCAGGCTAGAATTAATTGCTTTATGTAGTATTAATACTTTGCTTTTTGTTCTTCTATCCTCTAGTGTTTCAAGGTTTAATGATTTAATTAATAATGTTATTCTTGTCAGTTTTGAATATTCTCCATTAATGAATCTGGCAGCTCTTTTTTTCTAATTTATCACTGTTATCTTTGGTTGATATGTCCCATACAGAAGATGCATATTCTAGTACAGGTCTCACCAAAGTGAGGTAGCATTTTAGTTTTATATCTCTATTACATCTGTAAAAGTTTATTTTTATAAAGCCTAAGTTTTTGTTTGATTTTTTATTTACTTCATTGACATGGGGATTCCATGATAATTTCTCATTTATTAAGACTCCCAAGGATTTTTCATCTTTAGTTTGGGTCAGTTGTTTTCCATGAATGAAATATTTTGAATTTATTTGTTTCTTTTTCTTTGTTACTCTTAACAGTTGAAACTTTTCTGGGTGAAAAGATATACTCCAGTTAGTTTCCTATTTTATTAATTCATTTAGGTCTTTTTTTAAGATTTTGCTATAGATTATTCAATCATCAGCAAATAACCCAACTTTTGGACCTGTTGAGATGTTGTTGGTTAAATCATTTATATATATTAAAAAGAGTAGGGGACCTAATACATTTCCTTGTGGATCTCCAGATTTAACCATTATTGGTGCTGATTTAGATCTATTAATTACAACAGTGTGCTTGGATGAAAGCATAAATATATATATATATATATATATATATATATATATATATATATATATATATATATATATTATATATATATATATATATATATATATATATATAACCATGCTAGGCTAGCAATAATTTTGAGTTTTGCTGTTGGTGATAAGATGAGGGAAGAGCTGGTGACATTGTCATATTTGCACGAAAGAACACACGGAAGAGATATTTACTATGCTGAGTTGGAAGATTTTTTTCAACAAGACATAAGAGCTGAAAAATTAGTTTTAATTACTACTGATGGTGCGCCTTGCTTGTTAGGAACAACATCTGGTTTCATAAAGTTCTTTGTTAAAGAAGAAAAGCATTCATTTATTCAGTTACATTTTGTCATTTACCATGAAGCTCTTTGTGGCTGGGACAACTGCAAAATATTTGACGATTTTCTCAAAGATGTCACCAAAATGAAATACATCATGCCTTGAGCTCTTTATAGACAATTTCAATCAATTCTTGATGAGGTTCTTTGAAAGTATAACGCTTAGGTTATCTACAATAATGTCCGATTTTTTAGCGCAGGACTTGTTTAATAGAGATTTATAAGCTAAGTGTTTTAATTGGGGCTATTTTTTAATGAAAAAGGGCAGGATAATCCACAGCTCACTGATATGGTCTGGCTTAACAACTTTATATTTTGTTTGGTTTTTTTAAAACAGATTTTACTCAACACTTTAATGTACTGAACAAGCAACTGCAAGGCTTGAGGGAACACTGCAGAAAACTACATGTTTCTAAAGAGATCTTGCATGCGGGCAACTGAAATATTTTCCAAATCTAAAGATGCATCTAGAAAATTCTAAACAATTTTCACACAATCCTCCAAGTCATGAAGAAATCTATAAAGATTTTTCTAGCAGCGTAGCAGCTGCAAAGGAGAATTTTAATGACAGATTTCTTACGTCCCAGTCAGATGGAAACAACCATGTGTTTTCTTACTTCTCCAGATAAATCTAAGTTTGAAGAACTTGATCTTTCTTGCTTACAATGGTTAGATCTTGAATATCTGAAAATTGGGCTATTGGAATTTCAAGAAAGCTCTTCGTGGAAAATAAAATTATCTGATCTGCGTACAACACTTGAGAAGATGACATGGGACAGCACAATTGGTAGTTATGAAAATAAATCCTTAACGTTTGGAATTATCTGCCAAATACGTTTGAATCAATTAAAACAATTGGGGTGTTATTCTTAATTTATTTGGACCATCGTATGCACGTGAACAGCTGTTTTCAGTTTGAATTATATAAAATGTGACACAAGAAACAGATAACCTGATTGCTGGATGTGTTGCGCCTAAATTAATGAAGAATGAGCCAAGGTTTGACAAATTAACAATCTATGTTCTGTAATAAAAACTTTTTTGTATCTTTTAAAGCTCTCTTATTGTTCTTGTTTTTTCTCTTTAAGTCTTAAGACAAGCGTGTGTTCTTTTTCTAAGCCCAGCCCCCATTTTCGGATTTAATTGCAGTGTTGGAACTTTGTTATCAGTAAGTGGCTTTTGGCTGAATTTTGTGCACGCGACCCCAAAAAAAGGTTCGCCACCACTGCCATAAAGTGTTCGAAGGGTGGGGGATGCGCTATTGTTACTGTGTATCTGTGCATTACTGGTGTCTTGTTCAGGACATAATTCCTAGTAACTCATTTGTTGTTTCAAACGATGTTTAACGAAAACCAGTTTCTCAAATGTGATTGCAAGAACAGACAATCCCGTCCTATTAGTAAATTACTTAAATAGAAAGACCAATTAATTTTTTTAAAAATTTGTATGCATATACTCATCAGTAAATACGGCTGAGGAAATACGATAAGATCAATCATATTACTACTGTGTCAACAGACCGATAATATCGCTAAAGATGCGTGACATTAAAACAAATTACTATATCATTAAAACAACTTTTTTTAAAGACACATAAAAGTCAACACACACACAAAAGTACTTGTAAAAAAACTACTATCTCCTTTATACCTTTTTGTAAAAATGTCTAGACTCACGTTAAAAGTCAATAAATAATATTTTTAATAAAAACAAACTGATGAAGAAAAGACAAATTTTTTCCATCTCCAAACCTCATTCAGTTGCCATCATGCTTGCATTACAAGTTGTAATTTTTCTCTGAGTTTGGTCTTAATATTGTAAGGAATTTAGGTTAATTTGCATTCAAAGAGTGACCACCACGAGAGCGGCAGGTCTTTGATGTGTCGGAGTAGCTCGCTAGGAGGAGCGCGCGAGGTTCGGAAGCCGCGCGTGATCCTTAAATGTTGGGGCAAAGACGACAACTAACCAGGGTGACCAGAGGCTTAAAAATTGTAGTTCTGGTGTTAACTGGCCCGGTTAGTAGATTCGGAGATGATAGGAGTAGGCGGCTATGGTATTCCGCCGGACTGGGCAAATGTGTGAAATGCCCCAGGGGTAGGATGACCAGACGCGCAGGTGGTCTGGGTGAGGGTAGGTAAGTGGTGGGGGTATCACCAGAGATGGTTATGTCAAAACCGGCCCCACCCTCGTCCTAATCTAGGGGTTGCCCCCATATGACTGACAGATTGGACATAGACGTGGTTGACACGGGATGAATTTTAGGGTCGGAGTCTTAGGGGTATTGGAGGGGAGGCACTGGGTTGAACAAGAGAGAGCCAGGGAAGAGAGTAGATGGTAGGCAGTAGATGGTAGACAGAGATAGTAGAATTGACTTAGGACAGTTTGTCTTTACTTGTGTGAAGTTAGATTACAGTGTATGTTGGAGTCAAGGAGTGAGTCAATAAAGCAATCATAAGTGTTCATGCAGTCTTGTAGTTTGGTGTTTGATTCTGAGAAGACAAGTGTGACTAGTAATTAAGAAGAATTGAGTGAATGCAGAGAGTTTAGTCTCACACGAGTACCCAGGTTCTCCACAATACCTCGCAACACAGACTCTTACATTTTCTTGTCATCGGCCACGCTAAAAAATCGTACATGCAAATGTCAACACGGACAATAAGTTCATTTCATTTTTTACATTAAGAGACTATACAAAACATCTGTATTGCCAACCACTTGGATTGTATAACTGACAGACATGTCCAGTGCCAACAACTCGGGTTGTGTAACTGACATACATGTCCAGCGCCAAACACTCGGGTTGTATAACTGACAGACACTGGTCCAGCGCCAAACACTCGGGTTGTGTAACTGACAGACATGTCCAGTGCCAACCACTCGGGTTGTGTAACTGACATACATGTCCAGCGCCAACCACTCGGTTTGTATAACTGACCGACTCCGCTCTAGTGCCAACCACTTTGGTTGTATAACTGACAGAAACTAATCCAGTGCTCAGCCTGTTAGATGCCAAACACTAGGGTTGTATAATTGACAGACACTGGTTTAGTGCTTACCATTTTATTTGCCAACCACTCGGGCTGTATAACGGACAGAAACAGGTTCAGTACTCACCACGTTAGTTGCCGAAGTAAATGTATTACAATGATCAGTGGTAAGTGAGCATCGCTTAGCACAAATTGTACCATCATTGAACCTAATGGGGTGTTTAAATAGAGAGTAATTGATTTATATTTTTTCAACAGAGGGAAAACTCGTTTACACATTCACACTCAAAGCAATATAAATATTGACATTGTCTTTTTTTTCAAATTATAAAAGAAAGATTGGTAAGCTACAACCTGCGGGCCAAATCCGGCCCATATGTTTCAAAATATTTTACGTTTTTTTAGTTTTTAATTTGTTTGAAAATATTTCTAGTGTTTATTTTGGCAAAGTGAAAAATAAAAAGATTTGTGGAACATTCCGCTAGTAGGCACGCTTCGGTTACAGATGCTAGTGAATTTTAAAAATTATGACTGGGTGAAAGGAGATGGTGAACCAGGCCAAAGCCCTACATGGGCTGCAGTGCCAATGAATTGGATTCTTCTTCTTCTTCGTTCTCAAAATCTTTTGATAGAGGATTTAGACAGCAAGTCCTATATTTGTGATGAACTGCGCTGTGGCTGTCAGTTGTTCCAGTCCACCATAGAGTTTGTCATCGAGGGTAGCTTCCTGGGGCCATATGTCTGTCCGGGTATGGTGGTACAGAGGGCAGTTTTGGAGAACATGTTCCGCATTTTCCGCAGCTATCCCGCAGGGGCACATTTCGCTTTCTCCAATTCGAAGTTTGCGGAACATGTGTTGCCTAAATGAATTGGATGGATGGAAATTGCGTAATGGTAGAAAAGTATATTAATATTGTATTGTTTTCCCTTCAAATTTTAAGTTGATTCAAGTTAATTCAGTGTTTAAAAAATCTGTGGAAAGTCAAGAATTGCGTCATATAATCATGGGAGAGAATTGGGCAATGTATTGCACTAAATTTACTACTTAAAATGCCAAAGAATGCTTTGATGTCCTTCATTTCGATGCTGCGAGATTGCATGCGTTAAGCTCAAGTGTTGATTGTTAGATCCAGCCATCTTCTTCGTGGGGCAACTGACGGGAGACAAACACAACACAACTGGCGGAAGCCAAACGGTCTTTTTAAATTTTACACGCTTTTATTTAAAATAATATAGCTCACATCAGGAAAAAATTGCATTTTAGCCTGGCTACCGGTTGGATTGACGGATCTAGACCAAACCTGGAGTATAAAAATATCAAGGCCTATATTAAATAAACTAGTATATCGAATTAAACTTATAATGCCCACTCAGTGGGGGCCGGGGGGCCAAAAATGTTTTGTTTTTTTACATTAACTATATTTTAAACATTTGCTACTGTGTAAATGAGTGGAACTTGACCAACCTTGGTACATAAGAACTTGATGGCCCATGTTAATATATACTGTAGGGCATTCAACTCCTAATGTTCATTTATGGACAGCCCTCTCAATGAAGTCAATGGGATTCAAGTTTGCTTGAGCGATTTTCGTTTTAAAAAATGGTTGGCGGCTAATTGATTTCTTACAGTCTGTACATGGACACATTCAATAGCATTAAATTATGAGAATGCACAAATGTTTAAATACCTCCTAATAAAAACTACTGTTTAGTTACATTCCTATCAACACAACTGGTTACCTTCCTGTGATTGGTCGATCATCGTGAAACTGTCTCTGTAAACAAAAGCGGCACGTGTTCGCACGCGCTAAGAGATGATCCGACACACAACACAAGAGACCTCCCCCCCCCCAGCATGACCGTGTCAAGGTGGGCGTCACAAACCTTGTTAGTTCAAAGTCTTAACTGTTTTTATTACCAATGTTAACAACAGCAACACCAACAAACAAAATAAACACACAAAAAACAACAACAAAAAAAACAATTTTTATGATAAAATTATTTTTTTAAAGCTAACGATGACATGTTCCTTTCTAAACATCCAAAACATTAATGTATACAACACAGGCGATCATTGGTCCACGTACCTCACCCAACACTTAACTTTCATCAACTCCTACAGCTTTATAAATTGTACAGAAAAAATGTCAACTTATTGATTGACCCGCTTAACTATTTTAAAGAAAACATTTTACGCTTAAGATAAAAGAAATTAATCTAATTTCTTAATTAAAAGCAGCAAATGACGTAACCAGTGGCGTCACTAAGGGGTACAGGGGGTGCGAACCGCACCGGGTGACACCTTCACAGGGGGTGACACCAAAATGTAAAATTCTGTATGTTCCTGTTATTTGGCACTGGGAGACTCGAAGAGGGTCTGTGGGGTAAGTCGTAAGGGGGTGACACCTAGAGAAACCGCACTGGGTGACACTAACCCTAGTGACGCCTATGGAGTATGGACGTAACTCTCAATAATATTATGTTAAAAGAAATACAATCGCTCTCTCGTCTATTATTTTATCACCCTCATCACGCACTGTCTCAGGAATATGTTGTTAGAAATTCTGTCCTTGACATTATTTTTTTTAAATTCTTAATTCTGTGGATAGTTTATTTTGTTTATGAAACTAGTGTATTACTAGTATTACCAGTCAAAAATGACGGAAGTTTTAAGCATAAATATATTTCAGCTGAAATCTATTACTTTTGAAAAAACAAATACACATCATAATAAAAAATAATGTAATACAGAACTTTTAATTATTTTATTTATATTTTGTTTTATTCATTTATTTCCAAATTGAACAATTTTATGCGGACGTTCGAAAATAGTTATTTTCGGTGCAGTAATTTTTTTGAAGGCTTTTTTTTCTTCTTTTCGCGGTGCGCTGCTTTCTAGAATTAGTAGCGTTACGAACGGACGGACGGGACATACATAGCAAATTATGTATATTGATTCTTACGGTAAATATTAAAATTTATGTACTAATAATTCTGTAAATTGAGTTGTTCAACAAAGTTTGGAGTTGTCTTCTCTTCTAAAAGTTTGACATGCATCCTCAAAAACTCTTGACAAGTTTCATAGGCGGGGCTTATAACAGAATAGGCGGGGCTTAGTATATTTTCAGACATATTCTGGTTCTTCGTTTACCACCGGGCCATCCACAAACACATAGGGAAATGTTTATACTTTATACATATATATATATATAAATAGATATATTAATATAACGATAATATTAACGATTAATTTCTCGATTAATCGTTAAAAAATTATAAGACATAACTAAATGCATTGATTAAGTTCAATATGATATGCATCGCGCGACAAACATTTACAGACTGAAACTGAGTGAACTCCTTTAGGTGTAAAACATGAGATGTGGTCATCGATGGCTGGTGTGAACTCAAGAGCCATGTGGATTTAAACAATAGCAGACGGCAACATATAGATATAGAGAGATAAACTAAAAATGCATTAATTTAATTACGGTACACTCGCTCAATCTGAAATTTTGATACAATGCATTGTTAGGTGACACGAGTATGTGTACAAAATCACGGGAAGTTGGTCATTTTTAAATCCCTTATATTAACTTCGCGGCCGTCTCTGTCTTGGGCTCGGCGGGCGGAAAAACAGAAGTCAAAAATGACCCACTTCCCATGATCAGGGCCGGATTTCCGCCTAGGCCCACAAGGCCCGGGCCTAGGGCCCCAGCCAGCCAAGGGGCCCCGGTCGTGGAATCTTTACATAAGCCCAAAAGCCTGGCTTCATTATCAAAAAGCTTTATCGAAAATAATAGTATAATAAATATTTTTACTACATTTTGCATACACTGCCCAGTAGTCAAGTGCACGGGGTTCATTTGTGTTGGTTTGTCATTGTAAGCCGCGTTCTGAGCTGCTGTTGCGATATTGTGGAGAAGGCGTAAGGGGGGGGGTGTGACAGATTGCACCACCAGTAAAAAAACTGCACGACCCTGACTTTCCCCCTCCCCATACCACACGCAGGACAAGACACCGCCCGAGCCGAGATTTGGGTTTCAGATTACAGATAATTGACAGGGACCGTGAGAACATTTTTTTTAAAGTCGAAAGACTTGACCAGAGGCCAGGGAGATGTCACAGGTAGTTTATGGGGACCTGCCAAAGGTTTCAATGAAGTTCGTTTTAATGCCTTTAACTAGATGGCCTTCTACAATTTCACCTGCATACCTTTGGTCAGCAATATAGTGACAGGGAAAACGTTAGATCGGGAAATAGGAAGCCAGGGAGGCAAGAGAGAAGACAGGGTGCCACGAGTCGAAGCCGGGGAGCCACCGAATAGGGAGCCAGTGTGTCGAGGGACGCAGTACGGAACAGAGACGCTTCACGCTGGACCAGGTAACACTTTTCTTTTCATATTGTTGTGCTTTATTAAATTAATCGTATGATTGTATGTTTATATGTAATTATGCACAGAAAAAAAGATTTACTTGAACCAAGAGAAATTCTTGAATTAAGAAAATTTGAGGAAAACCGAAATTGTCTTGAACTTTGAACAAATTAACAGAGAAACAACAAATTGAAACATAAAAACATTATCCCAAATAATTAAACAAAGTTCTATTGTTTAATGACACTCGTTTTTATATTCTTTATAGAAATAACCGATGTCACGCACGATGTCTGACTTCAATAAATATCTAAGCGGGTTCCAGAAAAGAAAATGGAATGAAGAAAAAATTGAAAAAGACAAAGAGCTTCTTCGCAAAGTTCCTAAGTTAAACACATTTTTCGTCTCGTCTTCGTCTAGACCTAGTTCTGGCTCTAATCCTAGCAGTACTTGTGCATTAGCCAGTAGCAGTTGCAGCGATGCTGCCGATGACCGTCAACAGGTAACTGCAAAAAACGTGTCTGACTGCAACGAGCTACCTGAAAACATTATTTCTGAAAACTTTGTAACAGCTACAAAAAAGTATTCTTTAGAAAATCCTGAATCTAATTCTTTAAGTGACGATCCTGCTGAGTGGATGCTAGACGAAGTTACCTTGGAGTACCTAGTTAAAAAAGGCGTGAAACAAAATATTGATGCCGACTTTTCTTCTTCAAGGCGTCAGTACGCAGATAAAATCAGGTATCTATCGCTGTCACTTTTTAGCCGAACATTAAGCAATGGTGAAACACGACCTCGACATTGGCTCATTGCGCCCCAGGCTTTTTGGACATTTATTCAAACGTAGGAATTGCGCTCCGAATACTGTTGTGCACACCAGCGTCAAACTGCTCAGCAGAACGGTCGTTCTCAGCGTTAAAGAGAGTAAAGAATTACTTAAGATCAAACATAGGAGAAAAGAGGCTCAATTTACGAATGGTGACGTCATTCGTTCTTTTGCACAAAAGAAAGTTCGTCGTAGGATTCTATAAATTGTATTCAATAACGTAAGTATAGTAGCTTAGACTGTATTATTCTGATGTTTATTAAAGTTATTAAATAAAGTCAATTAAAATTGTATGTTCTGTACTAGTGAATTTAAATTGCAAACTTTCCAAAATAGCCTCGAGATGGTTTGGTGGGGCCCAGAATGTTAAGTGCCTAGGGGCCCCGAGTCTGTTAAGTCCGGGCCTGCCCATGATCCGATCGAACTGAAATTTGGCACACGGACCCGTCTAACCTAACAATGCATCGTATCAAAATTTCAGATCGATCGAACGTACCGTAATTAAATTAATGCATTTTTAGTTTATCCTTATATGAGGTATGTAATTTAAATTCACGGTTTGTTATTGTTTTTTTGCCACGTGAAATTTTGAGCTGACGCATTGAGGCGACCCAACGAAGCGACGGGCGCTTTTGTTTACATTTTACGTGTCACTCTGAGCTCGGTCAAGCGAATCGGTGACCAGACTTTTCCCCTCTCCCCCCCCCACCCACCACTCCCCCCCCCCACTAGGGTTATGATGCAAAGTTGAGTTAAGACAGATTCAGTCTGTAAATGTTTGAAAATAATCAATACTGTTAGTTATGTCTCATATATAAGGGATTTATAGTCAAAAACTTTGTTTTTACGGGTTTGTTTTATTAAATCCCTTATATTAACTTCGCGGCCGTCTCTCTCATCTCTCATCATCTCTGTCTTGGGCTGGGCGGGCGGAAAAAAAAAGTCGAAAATGACCCACTTCCCGTGATTCGATCGAGCTGAAATTTGGCACACTGACCCGTCTGACCTAACAATGCATCGTATCAAAATTTCAGATCGATCGAACGTACCGTAATTAAATTAATGCATTTTTAGTTTATCTATATAAACTATATGTAGAGGTCACTATCGTTTACATTTTACGGGTCACTTGACTTCAGGCCAGCCACCGGTGTGAACACGTCTCGTGCTTAAACCAGGTAAAGCGGCGTGCTTTTGTTTACATTTGGCGTTTCACGGTGAACTTTCCCCAGCGATCGGTGACAAGACCTTTCCCCTCTCCCACCCCCACCCCACCCTTTTTGGGTTAAAAGCAAAGGGGAGTAAAGACAGATTCAGTCTGTAGATATTTGTAAATACTTTAAGTTCTGTCTCATATATAAGGGATTTATAGTCAAAAACTTTGTTTTTACGGGTTTGTTTTATTAAATCCCTTATATTAACTTCGCGGCCGTCTCTCTCATCTCTCTCTCTCTCTCTCTCTGGCTGGGCGGGCGGGCGGAAAAAGAAAAGTCAAAAATGACCCACTTCCAGTGATCCGATCGAGCTGAAATTTGGCACACGGACCCGTCTCACCTAACAATGCATCGTATCAAAATTTCAGATCGATCGAACGTACCGTAATTAAATTAATGCATTTTTAGTTTATCCTTATATGAGGTATGTAATTCAAATTCACTGTTTGTTATTGTTTTTTTTCCACGTGAAAAGTTTGAGTGACGCGTTGAGGCGACCCAACGAAGCGACGGGCGCTTTTGTTTACATTTTACGTGTCACGCTGAGCTCGGTCAAGCGAATCGGTGACCAGACTTTTCCCCTCTCACCCTCCCCACTAGGGTTATGAAGCAAACTTGAGTTAAGACAGATTCAGTCTGTAAATGTTTGAAAATAATCAATACTGTTAGTTATGTCTCATATATAAGGGATTTATAGTCAAAAACTTTGTTTTTACGGGTTTGTTTTATTAAATCCCGTTATATTAACTTCACCGGCGTCTCTGTCTCTCTCTCTCTCTCTGTCTGTCTGGGCGGGCGGAAAATTAGAAGTAAAAAATGACCCACTTCCCGTGATCCGATCGAGCTGAAATTTGGCACACGGACCCGTCTGACCTAACAATGCATCGTATAAAAATTTCAGATCGATCGAACGTACCGTAATTAAATTAATGCATTTTTAGTTTATCCTTATATGAGGTATGTAATTAAAATTCACGGTTTGTTATTGTTTTTTTCCCACGTGAAATTTTGAGCTGACGCATTGAGGGGACCCAACGAAGCGACGGGGCGCTTTTGTTTACATTTTACGTGTCACTCTGAGCTCGGTCAAGCGAATCAGTGACCATACTTTTCCCCTCCCCCCTCCCACCCACCCCTTCCCCCTAGGGTTATGAAGCAAACTTGAGTTAAGACAGATTCAGTCTGTAAATGTTTGAAAATAATCAATACTGTTAGTTATGTCTCATATATAAGGGATTTATAGTCAAAAACTTTGTTTTACGGGTTTGTTTTATTTACTTTTGTTTTTAAGCCCGACTGACCAACCGACCGACCGACCATGAGACGGCGGTGAAGTTAATATAAGGGATTTAATTAAACAACCCCGTAAAAACAAAGTTGTTGACTATAAATCCCTTATATATGAGACATAAATAAATGACATCGATGGGTGGCATGAACGCGTGAACTCAACTGGCACGTGGAAGACAAACAATACCAAACTGTGAAATTAAATTACATGTTATATAGAGATAAACTAAAAATGCATTAATTTAATTACGGTACGTTCGATCATTTTGAAATTTTGAAACAATGCATTGTTACGTGCCACAAGTCTATGTGCAAAATTTCAGCTCGATAGCATCACAGGAAGTGTGTCATTTTTTACTTTTGTTTTTCCGCGGGATCACGTTATACAGACAGAAAGAAAGAAAGACAGAAAGAAAGAATGAATGAAAGAAAGAAAGAGAGAGAGAAAGAAAGAGAGAAAGAAAGAGAGAAAGAAAGAAAGTAAGAAAGAAAGAAAGAAAGAAAGAAAGAAAGAAAGAAAGAAAGAAAGAAAGAAAGAAAGAAAGAAAGAAAGAAAGAATGAAAGAAAGAAAGAAAGAAAGAAAGAAAGAAAGAAAGAAAGAAAGAAAGAAAGAAAGAAAGAAAGAAAGAAAGAAAGAAAGAAAGAAAGAAAGAAAGAAAGAAGGAAAGAAAGAAAGAAAGAATGGAATGACCCGAACATTATCATCTCCTAATGTGATTAATTATTTTAAGAATATTCATGGAGGTGTAAAGTCTTCATCTAATATATTCTCATATTCTGGAAGCTTGATATTACTCCCTTAAAGCTTTGGACAACCTGCTAAATCTCCTGGGCAGTGCCATACAACATCCACCGCCTTTGTCTTCCCGGCTATGTCCATCAAGGGGCAGGAAGTCAACAATGTTTCAATAGCTAGGCTGCAATGCCGGCATTTTGAGTCCAGGTAGTCCGCCCTCCACTAGATGGGACAGCTAACCTCGAGAAAACCAATTTCTCTTGGAAGTTTTAAAAAAAAACGTTTACAATCATTCAATTTATTATATTGTAGAGTAAAACAAAGTATGTGAATTATAGATTTATTTATAAAAGTTAATACAAAAGAGTTATCCTTTCTTTCGATAGATTGGTACGCCTGCAGCCTCAAAGCCAGCCTTGTAGAGCACACACGCTTTGTTGGCTGTGAAGACTTTAAAACTCACACAGAGAACGTTTGGGTTACAAATAATGGCGCAATCACTGTTATATATAACACCGTATATAATAGCCAAGGCCTTGTTGATCATGGGGTCTTTACTACCAGGTAATATCTTTTCCTCGAAGGGATGATCCACCACCTCCGGCTCCCCGTAAACAACACCTGCGTACTGGGGCGGGAAGGTCGTGGAGGGCGTCTGTGACACGCACGTGCTGCCTGAAACAGAATAAAGACTCCTCAAACATATACCATCACAGAAAAGACACAGCTATTATACGCTATAAATCACTTGTATCAAACTCAATGCCCACGGGCCTGATCAAGCCCGCCGTACAACTATATCTTGCCCGCTGTATCTGGCCCCATCTATCCATAAGTCTGGTCCAAGAGGTCTTGTTCGGAGTACAGGTATACCCAGCCCGCGAGAAAATTTAGGTGAGCATTTTTTCATGGCCCAGCGATATCAAGTGCAAATCAAATCCCCTAACTAGCGGCTTCACCGAACGACAGACTACCGGAGAGCGTTCACGTACCGATCAGAACAATTGAAAACAAAAGTTGTTTAGTTGAAATGTACGTCGTTACAGTAGCCTAGTAACGCTCAGTTGCCAGTTTTGGATTGACCCATAAGAAACGAAGTGGTGTAGTGCCCGGCATTACATCACCTTGATCTTGAAACCAATTTTTAAAAATCTGTCGACAAATGCAAGTTATTAATAAAAAAAATTAAATCAAAGCCAGGCTTTAAAATGGTGAAGAGAAAATGGTGATTCTGAAAACAGAGCATTTCATAACTGATATTTGCCGTAACCCTGTCGAGATAATATTGCTGTTATATAATATGAGTCGAGACCAAGAAAAAAAACACACCAAGAAAAGTTTTTTTGTGTGTTTTTTTAAAAGACTGAATGCACAGCAAAGGCCACAAGAATTAGACAAAGTGAAGAGGCATTTAACTTAACAATAGACATTTTAAGGCAAAGCCAATTCACAAGCCACTGTGGAAGCAAGTTTATTTTGGCTGAGGGTATCACAGACTCAGGCCGACCATTTACAGGAGACTTTCGGAAGCGCTAGAAGGTGAAAGTGTGTATTGTATTATTGTATTGCTTTGAGACAAAAAGCAGATGTTTTCAAATTAAAGTCTGGGCAGAAATACGGTTGCATACCGAATTTGGCGCTAATCGATTAAAATAGCTAATCGAAAAATGCCAGAATTTGTTGTATTCTCCTTTCCTATTGATGAAGGTAATGACACGGCTTACACTGCACGCCTCGCATCTTCATTGGCGGAGAAGACAAGAAGAAATATTGGATATGAAATCCATGCATGAGACTACGTCACAGGGTTGTCCAAAGTCCGGCCCGCGGGCCAACGTGGTCCGTGTTAAATTTTTGACTGGCCCGCGGCCTTATCTTAAAAAATTAATTGACGCGTTTTTTTTCTTCTTAAACAGCGATATTGAATTTAGAAGAAAAGCCGAATTATGCAGTTCTTTCTATATTTTAAAATACTATGACATCAAATAATGGCAAACATCGATGACCTTTTATTATCTAACAACTTTGATATTGATTTTTAAAAGGCGATAAAGTTATGTGCTGTTAACGAAAGTTGATGACGTGTGATTACAAAATCGTTGACGTATTATTTATTTATTATTAATTATTATTATAATTGTTGATCGAGAAGATCTGTCGAATCATGGCCAGCATTGGTAAAATAGTGGAAATGTAAAGTTGTGTGATTTAAACAAATATTTACTTAAATCAGTTAAAAAATTAAACACCTATTACTAACCCAAAGACAGTATCGATGAGACTTACCGTTGCACGAGCCGCTTGCTGTCTGTGATACTGTCTGAGAACTGTTTCCTGGTATCGATATAACTAATACAACACACACGATCCCGATACTCCACATGATTTCAAACATTTCTCTTCGATGCAACTGTTCTGTAATCAATCGAATACATCGAGTTTTTTAAAACTTCTTGTTGCTTCGGTTACTGCTAATCGGTCTCTTGCATCTCTTCTACTTCTAATGTTTTAATCGCCTTCAGTTAACCAATATAATTCAGTTTCCCGACTAAGGTGTCATTGCGTGGTTTGACAAGAGAAGAACATTAGAATAGTCTGTAAGTGTTGAAGTAATACACTTTTCATTCAGAAACACAAGAATACTGTGCTGACAAATATTTTATACATCTCCGCTTGCCTGGAAGGATGAAATAAAACACATTTACACACGTAAACACTTAATGCATCACTGGTCATGACATTCAAAATGCAAACTAGTTCTCACTAGGGATGTACAGGAGGATTTCGGCTCCGGCTCCAGCAAATCTGGAATCCGGCCATTTTTTTAAAAATCCGGCTTCGGCTCCGGCAGAATTTTAATTCATAAATCTGGCCTAATCCGAATGGCCGGTAGAGCCATAAAATATATATATTTATAATAGCTCCGGCTACGACAAATCCGGAATCCAGCCATTTTTACGAATCCGGCTCCGGCTTCGGTCGGATATTATTTTATAAATCCGTCCAGATCCGGCTCCGGGCGGATTTCAAAAATTTGAATCCGGTACACCCCTAGTTCTCACTATCTTCAAATTGTTGCACCACGACTTTCAAAGTTTTCTGGTGAGTCTTTGTTAGTGTCAGACTAGACTGAAAACCTTGATGGGTGTAGGGTATTGGGGCAGTGGGGTATTATAGCAGCCCATCACATCTTACGGAGCATAAACAAAATTGCCTTTTTGAAAGGTACGTTGGTCCGTGTGCAAAATAACAAACTCGTGCGCAAAGTTGCAGAGCATCCATTTTTGTGTTTTTACAATGTTACAACCCACAAACACTTATATTATATTATGTCTTTCAAAATTTGCCACGCGGAAATTCTTAACTGCTGCCCGGCGCCGGTCAGGTATCTGCGCGGGCGAGCAACTTAAAAAGAACATTGGGCATAACTCGTTATGAAATGTCCTGTAGGTCCTAGGCTCAAGTGCTGCGGGGGCCTCGAGAACGACGTCTCTGCAATTCTTTTCTATAATCCCACACAAGTAAAATCTGTGTTCCCGATATTAGTGATGTACGATAGCCCCTTTTGGGGGGGGGGATGCGAGCTGTGAGACAGGCAGCCATTCTAGCTGGTCAACTGATGGTACTCCAACAGGCGAGCTACTTGTGCTTTAGATGTGCTGTCACAGAAGGATCCGGTCGGGGTCTGTAGGTTCTGAGTGTGGAAAAACGTTGTATACGGCAGGTTTAACTCAGTGGCTGGTCGAGATCTCAGAGCAACAGGTCACATGGATTCAATGTACACCAGCTGAATGGAGGATCCTTGACTAAATTGTTGCAAGCTAGTTTATGATAAATGTTGTTATATTGTGTTGTAAGCAGTGGCGTAGCTAGGCAAGGGCGAAGAGGTCCAAATTCGAAAGTCCCCTCAGCCCCCACTTGAGGGGGGGGGGCCTAAAGCAGTGTCAGAATTTTTTTTACATTAAAAATTACGCCACCGGTGAAAATGCAGGGGCCCCTAAAGAGACCAAGCCCCCCCCCCGGGCTGCCTAATCCCTAGCTACGCCACTGGTTGTAAGAAAATAAATACATGTTTACTCCAGGAACGGTGAAGACACATCATAGATAACTTTTCACAATTTATCTCAAGGACTAGGCCCTGCGACTGTGTATATAACTTACGAATAGAGCAGTGCGCAGAGTGCGCGCCAATCAGTGTCGGCGCACACACAACAGTTTAACTTACGAATAGAGCAGCGTGCAGAGTGCGCACCAATCAGTGTCGGTGCACACACAGCAGTTTAACTTACGAATAGAGCAGCGTGAAGAGTGCGCTCCAATCAGTGTCGGCGCACACACAACAGTTTAACGAATCAAATGAAATTAATGTTAACGAACGACAGTGTCCTTTACACCTATCTGGAATGTGTCTCAATTAAGGGGTAGCAAATATTTCAATTATGATTGTCTGTTTTTCAAACCTGTAGTATCCTTTTGTTCTGATCTGCGATGTCCACTGAATATTAGAAGCTTCATTAAAATACTCTTTTTTTTTAAAGCAAGATTACTTTTTATTGCAAGAATGCTCTAAAATGGGTAGATTACATTTTTCATCTATCATCTACCCGTTTTAGAGCATTTAAAAAAGACTGTGCGGAAAGTGTTTTCAAAAACAATGATCAAATGAGAGTAAGGCATGTTTAACCGTTGTCTACATACAGTTGAAATTCTGTGTCTCAACAAACGCCTGTCTGCTGCAGTCTGTCTTACCGTATCGAATTTTGGGATTATAAAAAGTAGGACTTTCTACCTATTATGGCAAACTTGATATAAACTTTATTGATTTATTTTAACAAAGAATTTATTCGTTAATTCTATTCTACTTCCGTCTATCAGGATTGTGGATAACGACATCATGCATTCATACCATGACCTTTAATTATCTTATCTTATCTATACAGACGCTCCTTCTATGCAGAAGATAGTTGCGTCCACAGACCATGAGAGATGATCTGTTGGCAAGTGATGCAGCATTCCCAGGCCACGGCTTTGTGGGTTCCACGCATTACCCAGCCGCCTAACTACACGTAGTGTTAGGTACCCATTCGGAGCGGGGTGACTCAGGGACGCCCTAGGCCCCGGGAACAACCCCTTGCCTTCACACGGATTCGAACCCGTGACCATCGGTACGACAGTCCAGTGCGCTGCCACTCGACCACCGCGTCCCCTATAGTGAAACATTACTATTTTATTGTAACTGATTATACATTAACGTTTTTATCATATTAAATATTAAATTGTTATAATTTGTCGACATAGTAAATCAAAATTAATTAAAACCCTACCTTGTAAACCTGTCTTCTGAATATGTTCGTGCAATATATTAAATATATGTTTCCTCGGTAACTAACTAATAACTTTCCGTTGGAACGAGACTGTTGCCTCGAACTCACAACGCTAACGAAACAACTGTTAGCCATTGCTTTAATACGAAGTTACTTCCATTCCCAAAGCCTTATTTTTCTTTCTTTCTTTTTTTTTCTTTTTCAAACGAAACGCCATTAGGTAATAACTATAAATAAATGCAAGTTTGTGATTGGATGTTAAAGGGTAATATTTGCATTTAATTTGTAACTAAGTTTGTTTGGTTCTTTGTAGTGAAAAACATCACAGCGACTACACAGTAGATTTAAAACCAAAAATTAAGTCAAATGTTTGCGCATTATTCCACCTTTGTACCAAAGATTTGCACAACGATTCTTACCAGTAAACTTTTTTTGGATCGGTTCTTTGAACCAATTGTCAACCCAGACACATAACTGTGTTTGCTTTGCTCCGCTTCGTATCTGAGGTCCTCCCCCCCTCCCCCCACGCTTTTTTTTTCTTTTGAACATACATTCACTTTACTTCCAGTTGTACTTTGATCGTCATGGTTACTGACGTCCTCAATCACTATTTATGATGGGGTTTATTGCAAAATCGGACAAAAATTAACATGTGACACGTGGTATACAAGTGGTATACATCTGGGCATACAAGTGGCATAAATATGGTATACATGCGGTATACATGTGTATACAAGTGTTATACAAGTGATATGCATGCTGTATACAAGTGGTATACATCTAGTATACATTGGCATACATGTGGTATACAATAGTTACCCAAGTGGTATTCATGTGGTATAATTTTTTGAAATTTAAATGGTCGGAAACAATTGACTTAAAATATATTTAATTTATATCTTCAAGTGCAAGTGGCAAGTAGCTATTTCCGCTTATTTATTTTTTTCTTCAATTCTTTATTTTCTGTAATCTCATCTTATTTTTTTACGGACGCTCCTTCTACACATAAGATTATTGTTCAATGAACTATGTACATTTAAAATAATAAACTCAGTCTCTGTTGTATAATTAATGTGTAAGTTTAATTAAAACTGTCTCAAAGTGATATAAGTACAACTTTAGGTTTTCTTCTGGCTTACGCCATGTATTAAGTTTGCAAAGTGTTACAAATATTTGTAGAGAAAAAGATGTTTACGTCACCAGCAAACACAAAATTATTCGTTTCTGTATTTAAAGGCGTATGACATTGTGAGACCCGACTGAACTCTTCTTAAAATTGTTATAGTGCAATGGAAGTAATTTATTGTATATTTGCGCACCATCGCATAAATCTATAAATGGTAGAATCGAATATCCAGAAACTTGGTTACATTAAAAACGTTCACGTGCTTAGTAATGTACCGACTTTTTGCCGATCAGGTACCGAGTGCCATTGTACCGACTGCCATTGTACCGACTGCCATTGTACCGACTGCCATTGTACCGAATGCCATTGTACCGACTGCCATTGTACCGACTGCCATTGAACCGACTGCCATTGTACCGACTGCCATTGTACCGACTGCCATTGTACCGACTGCCATTGTACCGACTGCCATTGTGCCGATTTAGTATTGTTAATGGCTTTTGGCCGAACAGATATACCGATTGGAACAGACTTCCGAAATTTTTGAAAGAGCGTGAAAACAGAGAAATTGATAGAGTTTTTGAACACCAGAACGCAACGAACATGCCGGGGTGTCATGGAGAGAGTTAGCGCTATAACAGAATGTATTCAGTCATACCCATTAACATTGTACCGACTTTCGGTCGATTCAATGGGATACACTCACGACTGAAGACGCTCTGAAATAAAGTTTCACGTATTTAAACACGCGGCCTTGTAGCAGTGGTAGAACACTTACCTGCCACAGCTTTGAAACGGGTTCAATTCTAAGTAAAGGCTGTACTGTAATACATTTTACCACTTTCTATTGTCTTACTAATGTGTTAATAATGCACTCTTGAAGGTTATTCCTTCAACATTATTTCACATCTAAAGTTGCATTGACTCAAAAGACAAAGCAGTGCAAACAATAAAGTGGGAATATAACCTCAAGATCGTTCACACATTGTCCCAAAAAGACTTCTTTAATTATTCCTCATTGCTAGTAAAGAGAAGGCAAACAACGACCAGACTCCTTCACGTGGACAACAAAAAGAAACCATGTCAATGATTGTGTCAATGATTGTGTCAACACCGGATCACTCAGGAGCTGAAATCCGAGACTTTCTTTTCTCGCGAGATCAATGCTGACAACGAGGCAGTGTGAATGGCGCCGGAGTGCAGCAGGGAGGCCTCACATCTTCACAGTGTGTGTGGCCTCACGTTGTCACAGTGTGTGTGTGGCCTCACATCTTCACAGTGTGTGTGGCCTCACGTTGTCAAAGCCAGGGATGCGTCGTAACGAGACCGTAACACCGTAACACCTTAACTCCCAAACAATGGACAAGACGCCGAGGCTCGTGTTTGAACTTCGTGTCTTTATCAGCATCGATTACTGGATCCGCTGACGACCAAACAGTGCGGTCAATCTCAAGACAGGGGATCTCATCTCTTACAATCTAAGGGGCCGACTGAAGGTTCTACAATAGCAGCGCGGGGAGAAAAAAACAAATCAGAGACGAAAAAAATATCGCATAGCAATTTTGAGCTTAAAATAGTACAATAAAAGCTGTCTGACAAAAGTGACCAAAGTTTTTGAAGGCAGGAGAACCACCTTGGGCAGGTCGTTTGAAGGTCACTCCAAGGTGACGATTTCGAGAACCCCTAATCCAGAGAGATCAAAGAGATTATTACGAGGAAAACTTCGAGTTTCATTTGCCAAATCACGGGTTAGGATAAGACTTGTGATAAAATTAGAAATTTTTTAAACCCGTAAAAAAGCAAAGTTTTTGACTATAAATCCTTTATTTACGAGACATAACTAAAAGTATGTTCATTATAATATGCATCGCACGACAATCCAAATTTTTTTTTAGCTTTGTCTCATATATAAAGGATTTATAGTAAATAAAATACTACGGACTACATGCTAAATTTCAGCTCGATTTGATCACGGGAAAATGGTTATAAAAACATGTTTAATATAATGCTCACCGCGTGACAGATTAGCTTAAACCTTTACAGATCGGGAATATTTTTTTTAAAGTATCGTAAATATAATACGCACCGCACCGCGCGACAGGAAATTTTTTTAAAGGTTGTTTAATATAATACGCACCACGACACTCTAGCACAAAAATTAACATGCTACATAGAGATAAATAGAGATCATCTAAAAATTCATTAATTTAATTACAGTACATTTGATCGATCTGAAATTTTGATAGATCATTTTTATAGTCGGCACTAGCCTGCCTGCAAAATTTCAGCTCGCTAGCATACGGGGAAGTGGGTTCAAATCGATCCAACGTTTTTTCGTCAAGCAAGCAAGCAAACAATCAATCAAGCAGACGCCACGAGTTAACATAAAGAATTTTTTTAAAGAGTTATACTTTTTTTTCATAAATGTTGAATCATTGGCGTAAAACACTTCTATTGAACCAACGTCACACCATTAGACAAACGTCACACCATGGGACCAACATCACACCATGGGACCAACGTCACACCATGGGACCAACATCACACCATGGGACCAACGTCACACCATGGGACCAACGTCACACCATGGGACCAACGTCACACCATGGGACCAACATCACACCATGGGACCAACGTCACACCATGGGACCAACTTCACACCATGGGACCAACATCACACCATGGGACCAACATCACACCATGAGACCAACGTCACACCATGGGACCAACGTCACACCATGGGACCAACGTCACACCATGGGACCAACATCACACCATGGGACCAACATCACACCATGAGACCAACGTCACACCATGGGACCAACATCACACATTGGGACCAACGTCACACCATGGGACCAACGTCACACCATGGGACCAACGTCACACCATGGGACCAACGTCACACCATGGGACCTACGTCACACAATGAGAACTACGTAACACTACGAAAAATAATAAAGTCAAAAACACGCTCTATAACAGTGCTTCTCAAAGTGGTGGTCCGCGGACAGGTGCCGGTCCGTGGGCAATCCGCTGCCGGTCCGCAGATGTTCTCAAAAAAGGACAGAAAAATTGTCAGTGCAGGGAAAATAGTGCACCGGTCCCTGGTGCAATGGAAAAAATTCCTGCCGGTTCGCCTACTAAAAAGTTTGAGAAGCACTGCTCTATAATATATAACTCTTCGAGTAGAAGATGGTCCATCAGAAAACCAGGAAGTACGTCACTGAATATAAAATAATCCGGCGATCGCTCCTGAGAGTATTTCCATTTTAAAAAAAACAATCGCAGTATTAAGATTGAAAAAATCAAAGTAAACAACAACATCAAAGATGTCCACAGCGTGCCGAGATGAAAGAACTGATCACGGCTTGGTGAATATAAGCACGACGTCAGGACGAAACAACAATAAAGTGTCAGAATGCTTCCAGCTGTAGCTGTTAGTGTGTTAGACATAAACATATACCACACGAGGGGAGTCATTTTAAAATGAACAAAAACAAACATATAGGAGAGCTGATGTTGGGAGAAAATGTTCGCTAAGATTATATTCTTGGAGTTCAATGACCTCATGTTCTATAGCAACGGTGGCCAAGGCGCTGGTCAAAGTCATGCTACTCTAGCAGAGGTTGGTCAAAGGCATGCTACTCTAGCAGAGGTTGGTCAAAGGCATGCTACTCTAGCAGAGGTTGGTCAAAGTAAAGGCATGCTACTCTAGCAGAGGTTGGTCAAAGGCATGCTACTCTAGCAGAGACGTTTACGAACAATTATTGAATTATTGGGTTGCACATCTCGCATACTTAGCTGATATTCAGGAGCGGCCTTTGGGGGTGGCAGCTGGGGCAATCGCCCTAGGCCCCGCGTTTAGGGGGCCCCACGTTACAGACTTTAGAACATTTCGTCCAAGTTATATTCACCGTAAAAAAAACAAGCAAAAAATACAATAAACATGGTCTAATCCTTTCGAAATTGCACACAACGGAAGTTGCATCTCTTCTCAATAGAAGTTTTATAAGCTATTAATAAAAATAGTTGAATGGAAAAGTCCGATTTCTGATAAAATGAAACAAACCATCGGTGACGAAAAAAGTGTACAATAAATTGCATTTTAACGTAAGTCGTTACGGTATTCTTCGAAAAGAAACCATCTTATCTTATAATAATAATAATAAAAGGCAATTTTCTGTCCGTTCTGTTCGGTCCTCGATATCGATTGGTCCCTCAAACACATATGACTCCTACAGCCAATCATATTGAACACGTTGACGCGGACGTTGAAAACGAGTTATTTTTGGTGCAGTATTTCTTCCAAGACTTTATTTTTAGTTATGCGCGTTGGGATTTATAGTAATAAGCTCTTTTTTACGAGTTATTTATTTTAACCATAATGAATAGTATTTTTGACGTGATGCACATGTATGCTGGTCGAGACAGCTGTTGGAGGGTTGTTACAACATGCCACCGAACGGTGACGGAACGTCCTTGGACGGGCTTTGTTGCTCGTTGTTCATAAAACGCGAACATAAATATATAATAATAAATAGTAAGGAACTGGGCTCACAGCGCTTTACATGAAAGAAATAACATACCTATAAGTATTAAATTAACTTTCATATCATAAAAAACACAAAAATTACAGTACATTATACATAAGCTACGTTAATCATTTACAAGAAATGTTATTTCATTAATTTTGAAAATAAATTTTGAAAAGATGTGTCTTAAGTGCAGTCTTGAAGGACTTGGTTGTTTGAATCCTACGTATGTGTAATGGTAGAGAATTCCATTGTTTGGCTGCACAAAAAGAGAACGACCTTTCACCAAATGTTTTGGTGCGTGTCGTAGGAACAGAGAGAACGCGTGTGTCTGCAGAAGATCGTAGCTGGCGAGTGGGTGAGTAGACCGACAAAAGTTCAGTAAGATACGATGGGCATGAGTCCGAAAAGAAGTTGTGACAGAGAACGGCCAGTTTGTAATCAATACGGGCTTGTATAGACAGCCAATGAAGTGAGCGAAGAAGTGGAGTAGCATGGTCATGTTTTTTTTGCCTTGAGCACCAATCTGGCAGCTGAATTTTGAACTTTCTGTAGTTTTTCAATGCATTGTTTTGGCGCACCTGACAGAAGAGAATTGCAGTAATCCATACGAGCTATTTTAGTAACAAAAGAGCCGGCAGATATTGTACTACTAAGTTTGCGCAAGAATTTATCTAGTCAAGATAGTATGACCTTTTGGCCATATTGGTAGTTCGCGATCGTTACCCGCGGGGTCATTGTTGCACCAGGCCTCGCGCGTACCTAAAGCCGCCTCTGCTGATATTTTTGAGCATGTGAATGCGTTGAACAAAGAATTTCTGGTGAAACTATCAGTATAATCTCAGCCAGAGAAAATATTGCAGCATTTGGATAAAAGCTTTCATATTGGAAATAAAAAGCAGAATGAAACAAGTTAGCGGCATTTTCAGAGTTGGCTTTGTACTTGTAAGATTGTGGAAAGATAACTTTTGACCGCATCAAGGATATAGTTATCAGACCTCTTACCAAGCTCAAAGAACGGTTCACTGTTTACTTTCCAGTTATTGATTCGCATAATGTCACTTGGATTGTAGAGCCCTATTGATTTGATATTGCGGTTGTACCAGATGATCCTCAAGGGTTGGCAGAGGCACTTCTTGAAATTCAATCCAATTATAAGGCACGTACTGAATTTGCAAACAAAGCAGATCTGACACATTTGCACATGAATGTCAAAACGTTGTTGCCTTTTTCAAAAATGCACCTTTGTGACCAAGGATTTTCCACTCTAGTGAACATAAAAACGAAGCTGCGAAATCGATTGAACCCTGAAGACAGCACCCAACTTGCCATCAAAGGTCCCAATTTCGATGTAATTGTGTCAAAAATGAAACAATATCTTTTCTCACAGAACTGAACAGTTAAGAGATTCAATGAAGAAACGTCCGTGTTATATAGTAATTAATTTATATTAAATCTATAATTTCAGTTAGGTTTTTAAGTAATTTTGTGTTACCCGACTTTATCGTATTATGTCCGATTTTTCATTACAATAGAATCGCCAGTGCCGTTAGGCCTATAACCATTATATTCGACTGTAAACTTTATTAATTGTAGCTAATAAATTCCCCCTGAAATATCTACGCATGATTTTTTTCGAATTCATTTTTAGGCACTAGTCAGGCTTCTAAAACTCACCACATTCATTTTCGGCCGGGGCTAAGCTCCAAGCCTTTTTTTTTGATTACCAACGCTCCCCCCAAACCCCCGAGATTTGTTGCCAGGACCTTCGAATGTAACGTTAACATGTATATTTTGGGGTTATGGGGGGAAAAAGTTCGCCGACCCCTGTTCTATTGGATACAACAATATATTATAGTCTATGGAAAATTATGAAAGATCTATTTTCGAGGCGAATTATCTTTACCGAACAGTACGGAGAATGCATACTTTTCATCAAATTACCATATTCGCTACAAGGCGTAAAACGAAAATCGTTCCAGAGATAGGATTCAAAGAAACGCTTTCACGACCACCCAACAGGTCGTATTACAAGAGCCGCCCATGGCTTCCAAGCTGGAAAAGAGACAATAAATTCTGACCTGTTCTTCTTTAATAAGTATGCAATACATTATTTTCGGTGCTAGCTAAACAAGTTTATGATTTGGAGCAAGTCTGTTGTCACAAGAATTAAGAATTCAAGTTCTGATCTGAGAGCATGGATCTCATTGGTAAACGGTGTTTGGATGATACTTGGGGAAGATAAATTGGACATGCGGGCAACGTTCAAACGGTGTTTGGATGAGACTTGGGGAAGATAAATTGGACATGCGGGCAACGTTCAAACGGTGTTTGGATGATACTTGGGGAAGATAAATTGGACATGCGGGCAACGTTCAAACGGTGTTTGGATGAGACTTGGGGAAGATAAATTGGACATGCGGGCAACGTTCAAACGGTGTTTGGATGAGACTTGGGGAAGATAAATTGGACATGCGGGCAACGTTCAAACGGTGTTTGGATGAGACTTGGGGAAGATAAGTTGGACATGCGGGCAACGCTCCCTCGAAGGTCCGTTGGTCCGTGTGCAAAGTAAAAAAAAATCGTGTTCAAATATTGCACAGCATCCATTTTTGTGCAATATTTATCAAATTTGCGGCGCGGTATTTCTTAACTGCTGCGCGGCGTCGATTAGATATTTGCCCGGTCACGCAGCTTAAAGGGCACATTGGCGCTTTAGAGGGAGCATTGGTCAACGCAAGTGACTTTAGTTTATTATATTAATCCGCCACACCCCCATAATTTTACTTCATGGAATGTTTTAAAACGTTTGGCCATCCCTGTTATAAGTACATTGTACTGAAGAGAATATTCTTTCGTCTGCTCTATGACCAGAACTTCTATCAACGTCTCGTGGACAACACGTCATGTGCTGTCATTTCGTTCAGCTCCAGACTCCAGAACTATAATTATACTACTGTTATCTGACCCAGGGATGTATGTCAGAGGTCTTGGATCAGACCAGGGTTGAAGTGCCCTATAAGGCCACTGGGTGGACCCCATGGTATGAGGATCAAGATGGGTGTTTAGTCTTTCATAATGATCTAAAAAATGGCACCCACAAGCCCCCTCCCCCAAACACACACTACAGTCACTACACCAATGGGCTTTGATCGAAAGACGGAGGTCATAGGTCATGAGAACGCTAGCAAACGAGAAACAACAAACAATTTAAAACCAATCAGCGAGTCTCAAAATGCAGTGTCAACAAAACACATTAAGTATACCTGATTATACGACTGATACTCAGGCAAACAGTTTTTGATACACTGACGTCTCTCCTGGTAATCTTCATAGTAAGTGGCAGGGGGGGGGGTCCCTTTCTTCTCGAGTAATAACCCGAGACTTGCCGGGCATATAGAATATGGTGACAGTGAATAATACCGATGCCGTGGGTACCCATCCTTTAAACTTAAGTGAAGACATCTCTTGAACACTTAGATTTTTGTGGGAGGCGTCCTTTACTTTCCAGTGCCAGGGAACATCCAACTGGCTACAGAAACAGCAGCCGCGAGCCATCTGGCGTCATGGTAAAGTCAATAAAATAAAGCCCCCCCCCTCCACACACACACACCAGCCTGCCAACGAGAGATGTTTTCAAAGAGAACAACTTTCTTCGATTGAGAAACTTTCAGCGCGATGGCATCGATCAATAGATGGGTCCAAAGGACAAGTCTTTCTCTAAGGTTCTATCATCATGTCTATAAGAAAAGTCTTTCTCTAAGGTCCTATCATCATGGCTATAAGAAAAGTCTTTCTCTAAGGTCCTATCATCATGTCTATAAGAAAAGTCTTTCTCTAAGGTCCTATCATCATGTCTATAAGAAAAGTCTTTCTCTAAGGTCCTATCATTATGTCCACAGGACAAGTCTTTCTCTAAGGTCCTATAATCATGTCTATAAGAAAAGTCTTTCTCTAAGGTCCTATCATTATGTCCACAGGACAAGTCTTTCTCTAAGGTCCTATCATCATAGCTATAAGAATAGTCTTTCTCTAAGGTCCTATCATCATGGCTACAAGAAAAAGTCTTTCTCTAAGGTCCTATCATCATGGCTATAAGAAAAGTCTTTCTCTAAGGTCCTATCATCATGGCTATAAGAAAAGTCTTTCTCTAAGGTCCTATCATTATGTCCACAGGACAAGTCTTTCTCTAAGGTCCTATCATTATGTCCACAGGACAAGGCTTTCTCTAAGGTCATATCATCTTGTCTATAAGAAAAGTCTTTCTCTAAGGTCCTATCATCATGGCTATAAGAAAAGTCTTTCTCTAAGGTCCTATCATCATGGCTATAAGAAAAGTCTTTCTCTAAGGTCCTATCATCATGGCTATAAGAAAAGTCTTTCTCTAAGGTCCTATCATCATGGCTATAAGAAAAGTCTTTCTCTAAGGTCCTATCATCATGGCTATAAGAAAAGTCTTTCTCTAAGGTCCTATCATTATGTCCACAGGACAAGTCTTTCTCTAAGGTTCCTATCATCATGGCTATAAGAAAAGTCTTTCTCTAAGGTCCTATCATCTTGTCTATAAGAAAAGTCTTTCTCTAAGGTCCTATCATTATGTCCACAGGACAAGTCTTTCTCTAAGGTCCTATCATCATGGCTATAAGAAAAGTCTTTCTCTAAGTCCTATCATCATGGCTATAAGAAAAGTATTTCTCTAAGGTCCTATCATTATCCTATCATTATGTCCACAGGACAAGTCTTTCTCTAAGGTCCTATCATTATGTCCACAGGACAAGGCTTTCTCTAAGGTCCTATCATCTTGTCTATAAGAAAAGTCTTTCTCTAAGGTCCTATCATCATGGCTATAAGAAAAGTCTTTCTCTAAGGTCCTATCATCATGGCTATAAGAAAAGTCTTTCTCTAAGGTCCTATCATCATGGCTATAAGAAAAGTCTTTCTCTAAGGTCCTATCATCATGGCTATAAGAAAAGTCTTTCTCTAAGGTCCTATCATCATGGCTATAAGAAAAGTCTTTCTCTAAGGTCCTATCATTATGTCCACAGGACAAGTCTTTCTCTAAGGTCCTATCATCTTGTCTATAAGAAAAGTCTTTCTCTAAGGTCCTATCATCATGGCTATAAGAAAAGTCTTTCTCTAAGGTCCTATCATTATGTCCACAGGACAAGTCTTTCTCTAATGTCCTATCATTATGTCCACAGGACAAGTCTTTCTCTAAGGTCCTATCATCATGGCTATAAGAAAAGTCTTTCTCTAAGGTCCTATCATTATGTCCACAGGACAAGTCTTTCTCTAAGGTCCTATCATTATGTCCACAGGACAAGTCTTTCTCTAAGGTCCTATCATTATGTCCACAGGACAAGTCTTTCTCTAAGGTCCTATCATCATGGCTATAAGAAAAGTCTTTCTCTAAGGTCCTATCATCATGGCTATAAGAAAAGTCTTTCTCTAAGGTCCTATCATTATGTCCACAGGACAAGTCTTTCTCTAAGGTCCTATCATCTTGTCTATAAGAAAAGTCTTTCTCTAAGGTCCTATCATCATGGCTATAAGAAAAGTCTTTCTCTAAGGTCCTATCATTATGTCCACAGGACAAGTCTTTCTCTAAGGTCCTATCATCATGGCTATAAGAAAAGTCTTTCTCTAAGGTCCTATCATCTTGTCTATAAGAAAAGTCTTTCTCTAAGGTCCTATCATTATGTCCACAGGACAAGTCTTTCTCTAAGGTCCTATCATCATGGCTATAAGAAAAGTCTTTCTCTAAGTCCTATCATCATGGCTATAAGAAAAGTATTTCTCTAAGGTCCTATCATTATCCTATCATTATGTCCACAGGACAAGTCTTTCTCTAAGGTCCTATCATTATGTCCACAGGACAAGGCTTTCTCTAAGGTCCTATCATCTTGTCTATAAGAAAAGTCTTTCTCTAAGGTCCTATCATCATGGCTATAAGAAAAGTCTTTCTCTAAGGTCCTATCATCATGGCTATAAGAAAAGTCTTTCTCTAAGGTCCTATCATCATGGCTATAAGAAAAGTCTTTCTCTAAGGTCCTATCATCATGGCTATAAGAAAAGTCTTTCTCTAAGGTCCTATCATCATGGCTATAAGAAAAGTCTTTCTCTAAGGTCCTATCATTATGTCCACAGGACAAGTCTTTCTCTAAGGTCCTATCATCTTGTCTATAAGAAAAGTCTTTCTCTAAGGTCCTATCATCATGGCTATAAGAAAAGTCTTTCTCTAAGGTCCTATCATTATGTCCACAGGACAAGTCTTTCTCTAATGTCCTATCATTATGTCCACAGGACAAGTCTTTCTCTAAGGTCCTATCATCATGGCTATAAGAAAAGTCTTTCTCTAAGGTCCTATCATTATGTCCACAGGACAAGTCTTTCTCTAAGGTCCTATCATTATGTCCACAGGACAAGTCTTTCTCTAAGGTCCTATCATTATGTCCACAGGACAAGTCTTTCTCTAAGGTCCTATCATCATGGCTATAAGAAAAGTCTTTCTCTAAGGTCCTATCATCATGGCTATAAGAAAAGTCTTTCTCTAAGGTCCTATCATTATGTCCACAGGACAAGTCTTTCTCTAAGGTCCTATCATCTTGTCTATAAGAAAAGTCTTTCTCTAAGGTCCTATCATCATGGCTATAAGAAAAGTCTTTCTCTAAGGTCCTATCATACTTGTCTATAAGAAAAGTCATTTCTCTAAGGTCCTATCATCATGGCTATAAGAAAAGTCTTTCTCTAAGGTCCTATCATCATGGCTATAAGAAAAGTCTTTCTCTAAGGTCCTATCATCATGGCTATAAGAAAAGTCTTTCTCTAAGGTCCTATCATTATCCTATCATTATGTCCACAGGACAAGTCTTTCTCTAAGGTCCTATCATTATGTCCACAGGACAAGTCTTTCTCTAAGGTCCTATCATTATGGCTATAAGAAAAGTCTTTCTCTAAGGTCCTATCATCATGGCTATAAGAAAAGTCTTTCTCTAAGGTCCTATCATTATCCTATCATTATGTCCACAGGACAAGTCTTTCTCTAAGGTCCTATCATTATGGCTATAAGAAAAGTCTTTCTCTAAGGTCCTATCATTATCCTATCATTATGTCCACAGGACAAGTCATTCTCTAAGGTCCTATCATCATGGCTATAAGAAAAGTCTTTCTCTAAGGTCCTATCATCATGGCTATAAGAAAAGTCTTTCTCTAAGGTCCTATCATCATGGCTATAAGAAAAGTCTTTCTCTAAGGTCCTATCATCATGGCTATAAGAAAAGTCTTTCTCTAAGGTCCTATCATCATGGCTATAAGAAAAGTCTTTCTCTAAGGTCCTATCATCATGGTTATAAGAAAAGTCTTTCTCTAAGGTCCTATCATCATGGCTATAAGAAAAGTCTTTCTCTAAGGTCCTATTATATAACTGTCCCTACAATTAACAGTTATACTTCATAGCTATATATCCATGCGGGGTCATAACGGCGGGCTAAAAATATTATCCGGAGAGTGGAGTAGAGAGTGGATTACATGAAGATTGGATTACACTTAGAGTGGAGCAGAGAGTGGAGGACATAGAGTGGAGTACATTGAGAGTGAGGTACAGAGTTGAGCACCGACCCCCTCCCCCCACCCACTCACTCAAAGAAAAATATACCGAGCGTCTCTGGGCGTAATTTAGTATCCAATCTTTTCCAATACATGTACTGGGAGGTGATAAAAACCCAGCACGAATGAACAGCGCCAACTATCTGATACACGTGTGCACTTGACCGGGCGGGGCGAGACTGTGGGGTTGGGGTGAAGGTGTTCTACTTGAACAGGTTGGGAATGACGTCATGTATATTCCCAGACTAAAGAATAAATGAACTCTCTAGACACTTCTGATTACAAGTCAAGTTTGAAAAGTAGAGATAATGATGTGAATGCCGACCTTCGTCATCGATTATAGCAGTACTTACCAGGTTGTCTTTAAGACGTTCGTTTGCTTTAAGAGGATTGTCCTTGCCTTCGTTCAGAAGACTGTGTCTGTCTCCTTCGTTCAGAGGACTGTGTCTGCCTACTTCGTTCAGACGACAGTGTCTGCCTACTTCGTTCGGACGACTGTCTGCCTACTTCGTTCAGACGACAGTGTCTGCCTACTTAGTTCAGAGGACTGTGTCTGCCTACTTCTTTCGGACGACTATGTCTGCCTACTTCGTTCAGACGACAGTATCTGCCTCATTGGTTCAGAGAACTGTCCTTCCTTCATTGACATGACTTTCCCTGCCAATGTGTGCAGATTATAAGTTCACTGTAGTTTAAAAATATAAAAAAAAGTATTTTTAAAAATAATACAAATTCGTAAGAGAGAAAAAAAACGTCAATATAATGAAAAATTGTGTAAATTGTATAGGTCATAGGTTAGCTGAAGATGGTTATCTTCTGAAATATGTTAAATGTTGGTGAAAGTGAAAGGTGCGGGCGGGTAACAGAACTTTGACATTAATCTAGATACATTGTTAGTAGTGTAACGCTCATAGTCTAAATTAGAATAACTAGACGTTTTTAGCAAGTGTGAGACTATTTAGATCACACATCTTGGCTCTATCTTAGCCGTCATTAACCTTGACTGGTCCTGTAGCTCATGGTCTAGATACATTTGTATACCTTCTAGCTGGGCCGGTCTACATTTGTGTAGTTGGGACTTGTTTGGTCCAGTCCTGCTTGGGGGCCAGAGGGGCGGGTGTAAGAAAGTGTGACAGTGTGTGACATCACGGTGTTTTATATTAAATTTTAATAATGTTGTGAATTTTTTTAAAAATTTGATCGAAAGTGTGACGTACTTTAGGGGGGGGTGTCCGAGATTTGTGACAGTGGGAGGGGAGGGAGTTAAAATGGTCGAAAACAGCGCTTATGGACGACCCCTTGCTCAAGATTCACCAAGACACACTAGAACGTTCAAGTTTAGTTTATATTGGTCTAGATTACTCTAGATAAACCAAATAACGCTAAAAGTGTCATAACTAACCTGGAATTTTTAGCCTGGCCTGGATACAGTGAGGCAGATCTACAACCTGCCACGTTGGGTCGGTCCTCGGGAGACTGAAGACATTCATACAAGCATAGCAAAGATCAAGTGCATTATTCAAGTTCAACAAGATAACGTTGAGAGACTTTAAGCTGCTCCAATGTACCGGCAAAAATGTTTGCCAAAATTTGATTAGGTGACCATCAGATCAAGGATAAAAAGTTCATTTTTCATCAGACAAGAGGCGTCACTAGGTCAGGTGTCACTCAGTGCGGTAGCTCATGGTGTCACTCAGTGCGGTAGCTCATGGTGTCACTCAGTGCGGTAGCTCATGGTGTCACTCAGTGCGGTAGCTCATGGTGTCACTCAGTGCGGTAGCTCATGGTGTCACTCAGTGCTGTAGCTCATGGTGTCACTCAGTGCGGTAGCTCATGGTGTCACTCAGTGCTGTAGCTCATGGCGTCACTCGGTGCGGTAGCTCATGGTGTCACTCAGTGCGGTAGCTCATGGTGTCACTCAGTGCGGTAGCTCATGGTGTCACTCAGTGCTGTAGCTCATGGCGTCACTCAGTGCTGTAGCTCATGGCGTCACTCAGTGCGGTAGCTCATGGCGTCACTCAGTGCGGTAGCTCATGGCGTCACTCAGTGCGGTAGCTCATGGTGTCAATCAGTGCGGTAGCTCATGGTGTCACTCAGTGCTGTAGCTCATGGCGTCACTCAGTGCGGTAGCTCATGGCGTCACTCAGTGCGGTAGCTCATGGCGTCACTCAGTGCTGTAGCTCATGGCGTCACTCAGTGCGGTAGCTCATGGTGTCACTCAGTGCGGTAGCTCATGGTGTCAATCAGTGCGGTAGCTCATGGTGTCACTCAGTGCGGTAGCTCATGGTGTCACTCAGTGCGGTAGCTCATGGTGTCACTCAGTGCGGTAGCTCATGGTGTCACTCAGTGCGGTAGCTCATGGTGTCACTCAGTGCTGTAGCTCATGGTGTCACTCAGTGCTGTAGCTCATGGTGTCACTCAGTGCGGTAGCTCATGGTGTCACTCAGTGCGGTAGCTCATGGTGTCACTCAGTGCGGTAGCTCATGGTGTCACTCAGTGCTGTAGCTCATTGTGTCAATCAGTGCGGTAGCTCATGGTGTCACTCAGTGCGGTAGCTCATGGTGTCACTCAGTGCGGTAGCTCATGGTGTCACTCAGTGCGGTAGCTCATGGTAACACTCAGTGCGGTAGCTCATGGTGTCACTCAGTGCGGTAGCTCATGGTGTCACTCAGTGCGGTAGCTCATGGTGTCACTCAGTGCGGTAGCTCATGGCGTCACTCAGTGCGGTAGCTCATGGTGTCACTCATTGCGGTAGCTCATAATGTCACTCAGTGCGGTAGCTCTTGGTGTCACTCAGTGCTGTAGCTCATGGCGTCACTCAGTGCGGCAGTTCATGGTGTCACTCAGTGCGGTAGCTCATGGTGTCACTCAGTGCGGTAGCTCATGGTGTCACTCAGTGCGGTAGCTCATGGTGTCACTCAGTGCGGTAGCTCATGGTGTCACTCAGTGCTGTAGCTCATGGTGTCACTCAGTGCTGTAGCTCATGGTGTCACTCAGTGCTGTAGCTCATGGTGTCACTCAGTGCGGTAGCTCATGGTGTCACTCAGTGCGGTAGCTCATGGTGTCACTCAATGCTGTAGCTCATGGCGTCACTCAGTGCGGTAGCTCATGGCGTCACTCAGTGCTGTAGCTCATGGCGTCACTCAGTGCGGTAGCTCATGGCGTCACTCAGTGCTGAAGCTCATGGTGTCACTCAGTGCGGTAGCTCATGGTGTCACTCAATGCGGTAGCTCATGGTGTCAATCAGTGCGGTAGCTCATGGTGTCACTCAGTGCGGTAGCTCATGGCGTCACTCAGTGCGGTAGCTCATGGCGTCACTCAGTGCGGTAGCTCATGGTGTCAATCAGTGCGGTAGCTCATGGTGTCACTCAGTGATGTAGCTCATGGCGTCACTCAGTGCGGTAGCTCATGGCGTCACTCAGTGCGGTAGCTCATGGCGTCACTCAGTGCTGTAGCTCATGGCGTCACTCAGTGCGGTAGCTCATGGTGTCACTCAATGCGGTAGCTCATGGTGTCAATCAGTGCGGTAGCTCATGGTGTCACTCAGTGGGGTAGCTCATGGTGTCACTCAGTGCGGTAGCTCATGGTGTCACTCAGTGCGGTAGCTCATGGTGTCACTCAGTGCGGTAGCTCATGGTGTCACTCAGTGCGGTAGCTCATGGTGTCACTCAGTGCGGTAGCTCATGGTGTCACTCAGTGCTGTAGCTCATGGTGTCACTCAGTGCGGTAGCTCATGGCGTCACTCAGTGCGGTAGCTCATGGTGTCACTCAGTGCGGTAGCTCATGGTGTCACTCAGTGCGGTAGCTCATGGTGTCACTCAGTGCTGTAGCTCATTGTGTCAATCAGTGCGGTAGCTCATGGTGTCACTCAGTGCGGTAGCTCATGGTGTCACTCAGTGCGGTAGCTCATGGTGTCACTCAGTGCGGTAGCTCATGGTGTCACTCAGTGCGGTAGCTCATGGTAACACTCAGTGCGGTAGCTCATGGTGTCACTCATTGCGGTAGCTCATAATGTCACTCAGTGCGGTAGCTCATGGTGTCACTCAGTGCTGTAGCTCATGGCGTCACTCAGTGCGGTAGCTCATGGTGTCACTCAGTGCGGTAGCTCATGGTGTCACTCAGTGCGGTAGCTCATGGTGTCACTCAGTGCGGTAGCTCATGGTGTCACTCAGTGCGGTAGCTCATGGTGTCACTCAGTGCGGTAGCTCATGGTGTCACTCAGTGCGGTAGCTCATGGTGTCACTCAGTGCGGTAGCTCATGGTGTCACTCAGTGCTGTAGCTCATGGTGTCACTCAGTGCGGTAGCTCATGGTGTCACTCAGTGCTGTAGCTCATGGCGTCACTCAGTGCGGTAGCTCATGGTGTCACTCAGTGCGGTAGCTCATGGTGTCACTCAGTGCGGTAGCTCATGGTGTCACTCAGTGCTGTAGCTCATGGTGTCACTCAGTGCGGTAGCTCATGGTGTCACTCAGTGCTGTAGCTCATGGTGTCACTCAGTGCGGTAGCTCATGGTGTCACTCAGTGCGGTAGCTAATGGTGTCACTCAGTGCTGTAGCTCATGGCGTCACTCAGTGCGGTAGCTCATGGCGTCACTCAGTGCGGTAGCTCATGGCGTCACTCAGTGCGGTAGCTCATGGTGTCAATCAGTGCGGTAGCTCATGGTGTCACTCAGTGCTGTAGCTCATGGCGTCACTCAGTGCGGTAGCTCATGGCGTCACTCAGTGCGGTAGCTCATGGCGTCACTCAGTGCTGTAGCTCATGGCGTCACTCAGTGCGGTAGCTCATGGTGTCACTCAATGCGGTAGCTCATGGTGTCAATCAGTGCGGTAGCTCATGGTGTCACTCAGTGCGGTAGCTCATGGTGTCACTCAGTGCGGTAGCTCATGGTGTCACTCAGTGCGGTAGCTCATGGTGTCACTCAGTGCTGTAGCTCATGGTGTCACTCAGTGCTGTAGCTCATGGTGTCACTCAGTGCGGTAGCTCATGGTGTCACTCAGTGCGGTAGCTCATGGTGTCACTCAGTGCGGTAGCTCATGGTGTCACTCAGTGCTGTAGCTCATTGTGTCAATCAGTGCGGTAGCTCATGGTGTCACTCAGTGCGGTAGCTCATGGTGTCACTCAGTGCGGTAGCTCATGGTGTCACTCAGTGCGGTAGCTCATGGTGTCACTCAGTGCGGTAGCTCATGGTAACACTCAGTGCGGTAGCTCATGGTGTCACTCAGTGCGGTAGCTCATGGTGTCACTCAGTGCGGTAGCTCATGGTGTCACTCAGTGCGGTAGCTCATGGCGTCACTCAGTGCGGTAGCTCATGGTGTCACTCATTGCGGTAGCTCATAATGTCACTCAGTGCGGTAGCTCTTGGTGTCACTCAGTGCTGTAGCTCATGGCGTCACTCAGTGCGGTAGTTCATGGTGTCACTCAGTGCGGTAGCTCATGGTGTCACTCAGTGCGGTAGCTCATGGTGTCACTCAGTGCGGTAGCTCATGGTGTCACTCAGTGCGGTAGCTCATGATGTCACTCAGTGCGGTAGCTCATTGACACTCCCTCACGACTTACAAACCCCATAGACCACCCTCCAAGTCAGACTTACAAACCCCATAGACCACCCTCCAAGTCAGCCAGTGTCAACGGGAACATACAGAATTGTACACTTTAGTGTCACCCCTTGTGTGATGGTGTCACCCGGTGTGTTCCGCAACCCCTAGTGACGCCTTTGCATAAGATATAATGTGAATCTGCTCCTGTACAAATGCCACTGTAAAATGCCTCTGTCCACCAGGCAGGTCACTGATAATATCAAAAGTCAATATGTGTATGTCCAATTGTCAAACAGGTGAGAATGTCACAAGTCTATATGTGTATGTCCATCTGTCAGGCAGGTGAGAATGTCACAAATCAATATGTGCATGTCCATCTGTCAAACAGGTGAGAATGTCACAATTCAACATGTGTATGTCCATCTGTCAGGCAGGTAAGAATATAACAAATCAATATGCGTATGTCCAACTGTCAAATAGGTGAGAATTTCACAAGTCAACATGTGTATGTCCATCTTTCAGGCAGGTAAGAATGTCACAAGTCAATATGTGTATGTCCCACTGTCAAATAGGTGAGAATGTCACAAGTCAACATGTGTATGTCCATCTTTCAGGCAGGTAAGAATGTCGCAAGTCAATATGTGTATGTCCATCTGTCAAACAGGTGAGAATGTCACAAGTCAACATGTGTATGTCCATCTGTCAGGCAGGTAAGAATATAACAAGTCAATATGTGTATGTCCATCATTCAGGCAGGTAAGAATGTCAAAAGTCATTATGTGTATGTTCATCTGTCAAACAGGTGAGAATGTCACAAGTCAATATGTGTATGTCCAACTGTCAGGCAGGTAAGAATGTCACAAGTCAATATGTGTATGTCCAACTGTCAGGCAGGTGAGAATGTCACATGTCAAGAGAATGTCACAAGTCAATATGTGTATGTCCATCTGTCAAACAGGTGAGAATGTCACAAGTCAATATGTGTATGTCCATCTGTCAGGCAGGTTAGAATGTCACAAGTCAATATGTGTATGTCCATCTTTCAGGCAGGTAAGAATGTCACAAGTAAATATGTGTATGTCCATCTGTCAATCAAACAGGCGAGACTGTCACAATTCATTATGTGTATGTCCATCTGTCAGGCAGGTGACAATGTCACAGGAGCCAAAGGATTCAAAGGAACAATACAAAACAATGGGTTAGTTAGTTCCTCTCGGGCCGAAGACGGCACATAGGGAAGAAGTCATTGATTTCCATTTACGACGATCCGTCGCCAATTGTATTAGGTCTTGATTATTTCTTAGACCCATGGTTGAGCTTTCTCTTTTGATTGTTCTACGTAGGGATTCTTTTGGTCTACCTTGTTTTCTTTTGCCTTTTGGTGTCCATATGAAGGCCTGCCGTGGTAGTCTTCTCTCGTCCATTCGAAGAACATGACCGATATAATTCCAACGCCTTCTCCTTATAAAGGTTGATACATATTCTTGGTTGGTTTCTTCTCTTATTGTTTCATTTGTTTTAAAATCACTCCATTTTATATTCAAAATTTTTCGGAGGCATTTGTTCTCGAAAGCAACTAATTTCTTTTCTATAGCTTGAGTGGATTTCCAGCTTTCACATCCATATGTTAGTACAGGGATTACGCAAGAGTTGAATAGCCTAAGTTTTATATGTTTGCTAAGTGACTTTGATCTCCAAATATTTGTAAGTTTGTTAAAAGCACTTGACGCCAACACAATGTGAGTCATTATCTTTGATGTTGCATCTCCATCATATGACATTTTGCTTCCTAAGTAAGTGAAGTTGGTTACTTTCTCTATGGGTAGTACAATGAAATCTATTAACAATGAACAATAACATATAACTAGTAAATACTTGGAGCCAAAGTAAAAATACAAAACAACATTGGCTTGTACATTGAAATCTGTCAACAGTAAACAATAACACATGTCTTGTTACAGTTCTCCATTAAAGGTCTGCATTCTACATGAAGAATCAGAAGAAGTTTATAAATATTAAAAAATAGTTTTATTACAATGGAAAATACAGATCGAATGATCTATCCATGAAAACATTTCAATATGATCTCCACAACATTTCACAGCTAGTCTAGCACAATGACATTGTTGTGATGATGTTGGTACTACGATATCATTGGACAATTGTTATATTTCAATTTATTTATACAATGGTATTTCTGTTGGTATGAATCATTAAATAAAAGCGGTACAAATTATATAAATTTGACAATTGTGTATACATAAAGTAAAAAATAAGAGTTACAAAATTGATTTAACATGAAAAAGTGTGGGGAACAACAAAAAATTCCTATCTAGCTGTTTATCAAAGTATTTCTAAGCCACTTTTGATGTTTACTAGACTCAAATGTTTGGTAAGTGGTGAACCAACATTTGGTCAGTGGTGAACTAACATTTGGTCAGTGGTGAGCCAACATTTGGTCAGTGGTGAACCAACATTTGGTCAGTGGTGAGCCAACATTTGGTCAGTGGTGAGCCAACATTTGGTCAGTGGTGAACCAACATTTGGTCAGTGGTGAACCAACATTTGGTCAGTGGTGAACCAACATTTGGTCAGTGGTGAACCAACTTTAGATCAATATTCTACCAACCCAAACTACTGTTAGAAGTAATAAACAAATAAGCAGGTGAGCTTGACAATAAACAGATAGCAGAAACTATGTTATTTAAAAACAATGTTATTTAGAAACAATAGAAACAATGTTTATCAGCAGTAATGTAATAGATCTATAAATAAATGACTACTCAAAACTAAGTCCCAGCATTCCTTTAAGGCAATTGTTCTCAGCAAAAAAAGCCATGCTATACTCGATTTATTGGATACAATTTTTTGTGTATACTGAAAACGGCATTTTTTTAGAAAATCAAATTTTAAACTGATTTTTTATCCTTTGCTTGTTCTTCCCTCTTTCTCTCCAGCATCCTCTCCTCCCTGAGTCTCTCCATCTCATACATCATCTGGTAGGTGGAGTTGAGCAGCCTGTCCGTGGTGGTCTTGCGCTGAGCCTGCTCGGACACTGACCGGCCGGCCGAGAGACTAGAAGACACGTCCCCGCTGAGTGACATGTTGTTGGTCGTGTCCAGGTAATGCTTCCTCCACGACGACAGCACGTGCTGACGGGCCGACCGGACAAAGGGCCACTGGGCATGGTGAGCTGAGCTGGCCAACTGTTCAGCTTCAGCCAGGGTCTGCGGACATCAAGAGCAAAAATATGGAATGAGTTACAGAGACAATAGCACAGATTTGGGGGACAACAACTGAGATATTAGTTTTGGGAGACAAACATCAATTTTACGAATATCAACTCACATATGGGAATCAATAGGGCTAATTTTTAAATCCTTTATATTAACTCGTGGTGTCTGCGGCCGACCGACCGACCGACCTTGCTTGATTGTCGCCAAAACTTTTGATCGATTTTTAACCCACTTGCTCGCAAGATAGCGAGCTGAAATTTTGCAGGCAGTTTCGTACCGATGATAAAAACAATGTATCAAAATTTCAGATCGATCGCATGTACCTTAATTAAATTATTGATTTTTTTAGATTATTTTATTTATTCCTATGTTTCATGCTATTTTTTGAGATAGAGCGTCGCGGTGCGTATTATATTGAACAACCTTTCTGTCGCGCAATAAGGTGCGTATTTTATTGACAGCTCTTTTTATAAACATATTCCTGATCGGTGCGCATTATATTAAACATGTTTTACGACACAACTGCAATTTTGTATTTCTGGATGGTCTGGCGCTGCGTATTATAATGAACATCCTTTTAAATTCTTCTCGTACATAAAGGATTTATAGTCAAAAACTTGGTTTTTTACGGGTTTTTCTTATTTAAAGTTTAGGAGATCACAATAAGGATATCTTTACACATCAATAAGTAGGACATAAGGTCCAGCTATATTTAGATAAGGGAATTTATGATTGGCTGCTTTAGACAACAGATGGTTACTTAATAGGTTTAAATAAATTTCATATATTTTTTCCCCCTAACAACAAGGGTTAGTTAGTATTTTAAAAATTAATTTCATAATTCAAATTAAAAAGATTTTCATTAAATCTCTACTCATGGTAGCCCAAGGAGCAGCTCTTTGAGAACCTTCATTGTGAACTACTTACTGTGATGGTCGAGTTGAAAGGTCGCCTGGCCTCTGTGTTGAGGTCAATGGACCGAGCGTAGGGGATCACATTGGGCATGGTGTTCTCCCAACCCAACAGACAGTTCTGTGGAAGGAGATGTGGATTGCGTGTACATAGCAACAAGCCTTCGTTGACCAAATGGGCTTCATTCTCCCTTAGCAACAAGCCTTCGTTGCCCAAATGGGCTTCATTCTCCCTTAGCAACAAGCCTTTGTTGACCAAATAGGCTTCATTCTCCCTTACCAACAAGCCTTCGTTTATCAAATGGGCTTCATTCTCCCTTAGCAACAAGCCTTTGTTGACCAAATGGGCTTCATTCTCCCTTAGCAACAAGCCTTCGTTGACCAAATGGGCTTCATTCTCTGTCACACAGAAGCCATGGTGAGTGAAAGGGAATCAGACAGGGCCAATAGAGGCAGCAAGAGAAAACTGGGACACATAGAATGTTAACTCAAGGCTTTGGTATATGTGGTTTCCATTGTATGCATGGGATACACATGCTCTGATACTTTGTTGACCTTTATTTGGGGACTTCCCCCAATTGTATGCATGGGATACATTGGCTCTGATACTTTGTTGACCTTTATTTGGGGACTTCCCCCAATTGTATGCATGGGATACATTGGCTCTGATACTTTGTTGACCTTTATTTGGGGACTTCCCCCAATTGTATGCATGGGATACATTGGCTCTGATACTTTGTTGGCCTTTATTTGGGGACTTCCCCCAATTGTATGCATGGGATACATTGGCTCTGATACTTTGTTGACCTTTATTTGGGGACTTCCCCAATTGTATGCATGGGATACATTGGCTCTGATACTTTGTTGACCTTTATTTGGGGACTTCCCCAATTGTATGCATGGGATACATTGGCTCTGATACTTTGTTGACCTTTATTTGGGGACTTCCCCCAATTGTATGCATGGGATACATTGGCTCTGATACTTTGTTGGCCTTTATTTGGGGACTTCCCCCAATTGTATGCATGGGATACATTGGCTCTGATACTTTGTTGGCCTTTATTTGGGGACTTCCCCAATTGTATGCATGGGATACATTGGCTCTGATACTTTGTTGACCTTTATTTGGGGACTTCCCCCAATTGTATGCATGGGATACATTGGCTCTGATACTTTGTTGACCTTTATTTGGGGACTTCCCCCAATTGTATGCATGGGATACATTGGCTCTGATACTTTGTTGGCCTTTATTTGGGGACTTCCCCCAATTGTATGCATGGGATACATTGGCTCTGATACTTTGTTGGCCTTTATTTGGGGACTTCCCCCAATTGTATGCATGGGATACATTGGCTCTGATACTTTGTTGACCTTTATTTGGGGACTTCCCCCAATTGTATGCATGGGATACATTGGCTCTGATACTTTGTTGACCTTTATTTGGGGACTTCCCCCAATTAATATTTTTTATTGGTTAGGGAGTTTCCCAATTGTTCACAACAAGAGTGAGATTCTTGACAATTACAACTTTACATAGCTAGCGGCCTACAATAGCTGGACTTTTGTAAGGTTGAATCAATAGATGACACCTGACAGACCAGCATAGCTAGCGGCTTACAATAGCTGGACTTTTGTAAGGTTGAATCAATAGATGACACCTGACAGACCAGCATAGCTAGCGGCTTACAATAGCTGGACTTTTGTAAGGTTGAATCAATAGATGACACCTGACAGACCAGCATAGCTAGCGGCTTACAATAGCTGGACTTTTGTAAGGTTGAATCAATATATGACACCTGACAGACCAGCATAGCTAGCGGCTTACAATAGCTGGACTTTTGTAAGGTTGAATCAATAGATGACACCTGACAGACCAGCATAGCTAGCGGCCTACAATAGCTGGACTTTTGTAAGGTTGAATCAATAGATGACACATGACAGACCAGCATAGCTAGCGGCTTACAATAGCTGGACTTTTGTAAGGTTGAATCAATAGATGACACCTGACAGACCAGCTTGCATACACTACTGTGCTCAAGAATTACATTGGACTACATCAACAGCTTAGAAATCAGCTAAACGATATAATAAATAAAAATGAATTTACCCTTAAAAAAAGTAATAGTCTTCACAATCCCATGTCACCTCACTTCAAAATCAGACGATATTGCTTTTAAATTTACAAACTGCCCCCACACCCTCTTGTCTTTTAATCACTGCATCCCCAGCCTATAAGCTCAAAATATTCCCACATAAACACTCACATCTTTTAAAGAACATGAATCGCTGGCATCAAAACTGCCTCTCCGATGGGGTTTGACTTTGTACGGTGATTGCAGTGCGGAGGAAGGAATGCTGACCCTGGCATAAGAAGAAAAATTAAACATTGAAATTGTCATACGATTTTGTCATTTTTTGTAATAGTAAGTGACTTTCAAAATCAACAATAAAATAATATATTAATTTTTGTTTAAAGCTTTCTTTTAAAGACCAGTTCAATAACACAAAAAGTACAAAAGAATTTAAAATATCTTGAAATCAAGAGAATAGAAATTTTGTGCAATCTTATCATACCAACATTCAGTTATTTTTTAAATTTATTTTTTAAAACATTTTGGCACAGACTTTCTTTCTGCAATGCACATTAATTAATTTAATATTATCTTCTACTCATTACAGAGTTTAAATCAAAGAGATCTATAAATTTTTGGTTTTTTAATGTAATTTTTTTAATATTATTTCATACTAGACATTAGTATCTCATAACTTATTGTTATAAAAATTTAATTGAAAAATATTAATAAAATGAGTTTTTTTTTCAAATTTAAATAAAACTTATAAAAACACTTAAATTTTTAAAGTGACTAAATTTTTTATGTATGCATAAAAATCAAATTAAGATTTTAAAAGACTGCAAACATTCAACAATTCTGGTGGCTTGCCATCTGTTCATCAGAGTTTACTTGATGATATTACCATACCCCCCTCCCCCCCCCCGATTCACCTACAGTTAGGAATGATGGTGACTTGTAAGGGAAAGAAAAGGGGTTGCTGTTCATTCAAGGCCCATCCGTTATTTCTCCCCTCCCTTCCATGGCCCCAGCACACAAGGGTTGTTACGGACCCCACCTTCCAGGCCAACATGAAGAAGTCACTCAACCGAGTGAGGAGGCTACAACACTATACAAAGTCCATCTATATGCCATTGGAAAAAATGCCCTTTAAAAACTACTTCAAACATTCTTTAAAAAAAAATTCTTGTTTCATAATTTGCCATTAAATGTGTTACCCTAACTATGCCCTGAAATTTAAATTAAAATGGTTTTTATCATATCATTAGATATAAATGGGCATCACAATTTTCCCATTTCAATGGTATGGTGAAAATGCTGACAGGAAAAGCTAAGTTGAGTTCAGCTGTGACACTAACCTTACAAATCTAGGGGTTTTTTTGGTGCGTTCTCTCCCTCGTGCACCTATGTCTGGGCTGTAGTCCACGAGGCCAGGATTTAATCTCTCTGTGAACAATCTTTCATTGACGGTGTAAGGCTCAATTTCTGGTTGAACACAAAATACAAAAAAAAAGATCACTTGACAAATGGAAACACTTGACAGGTAGAAATAAAACATATGTCAAATGGGAGTAGGGAAACTGTCAGAATTTTGGAATTAGAACACATCTCAGATGAGGACAGAACACTTGATATATGGAAATAGAATGTTTGTGAGACTATTGAAAATAGAGCACTAGTGACAATACTGAAGATAGAACACTAGTGAGAATACTGAAAATAGAACACTTGTGAGAATATTAAAAATAGTACACTTGTCAGATGGAAATATCAAAATGTAAATGAATGGATTCTACTCCTCGCCATTAGTGCGAATAAACAGGCTCACAATAGATTATGCTCACAATAGATTATGCTCACAATAGATTCTAACAACTGAATAGAAAATGTGAGTTTTGTGTTGTGTGAATTGGACCATAGCACAATGCAACAACATAAAAGGTTCCCTGTATCTCAAAGCAAACTTTTCATCCAATGTACACACAGCGCAACAATAAAACAACAAAAGCAAGCAATTACCCAATGCTGTGTTACTTTCTTTCATCAGGACAGCTCCATCACTCAATTGTATTTCCATTATAACCGAATCAGCATAATAAGGAGAAAAACTTGATGAGCTGTTCTATAAATCTCCCGACTGTTCCAGATTGTGTGATGATGTGTGGAGATTTGAACAACCCAAGAACATATGCATGTGAACAGAACAATGAACTTACTGGATATTGTGAGAGCATCCACCACAGGTTCTGGTTCCAAGTCAATCAAGTTGTGAGGTTCTCTGTTCAAAATAGTGTAAATAGAGCATTCTCAATGAGAATATGTATCCAATTTTTCTACCAATTTTTCAGATTAGCAGCAAGATTATTTTTTTTATAACTTTCACCTTGTAATCTTATAATATCAAAGCCAAATTTAGACAGGCATTTCTATATTTTCAAATCTATTCAACTTTATTTGATATTATTTTAAAATATGTCTTTGAAAATTCTTAAACATGAATTAAAGCTGTACTAAAATTCAGAAACTGAGTGTTTACTATCTTATTCTGAAAAGAATTACAGATAAATGTTTTAAATGACATTATAATTACATGTTGCTATAAATATTTATTTTGAAACACCCTTTAGTTGTAAGATTTCAGTCACAGATAAAGACAAAAAAGGTTGAAGTATACTTGAAAAAGTTGAGGGTTTCACAATTTGTGGGATTTACTACATTGCAATGATCATTACAAATGCTATTTTTACTTTGAATAACAACCAGATTTTTGTTCACTATGTGTGGGAAGGTGTGTGAGCTTAAACTGTTAGAACAATAATTTCTGACTGTCACTATTACAAGCACTCACAATTAATATCTTCTTTTTAAAGCAGCACACATCTTCTAGAAGTCCTTGAGTGATTGTATACAAGTACACAGCATGTTTTAAATGGTTGCATAATGAAAACAATATTTTATTTGTGTGTGTTATTCCCTCCTGATAGCCAGGCGAGTTTATTCAGTGTAGAAATTCTTTTAATGTTAAAAAGAGGTTAGTTCAGTTATGAGGGTTTTCAGTTACAACTAGGATGTGTTGAAAGCAAATGAGTCAGTAAGGTTTACAAACAATTTTTATTCAGCCCTGTGCTTGACTTTCATTAATATTTGAAGAAAAGAAAACTCAACATCTGTCTCTACAATCAATTCATACTTAATGAATATCTCATGAAGAATGAACTCTCTAGTCAAATCATGAAAAGAAAAAACAGCCCCAGTTTTCCATACTCACTCCTTGTAATGTGTGCTAGAACACTCATCTTTATAAGATTTCCTGAAGTGTTTCAGCTCATTGAAGAAACTCTCTGTCTGAGACATGAGCTCCGAATCGTTGTCCAGCACAGCAGCGATCCAGTCGTAGCCAAGGAAATGCTGGTCCTGCAGTGGTGTCTTTGTGCCGTGTCCACTCAATGGCAATCGGGTGTCTCCCTAGGAAATCGATGTGCGAATGTCAGATGTAAATATATATTTTTAATTTTAATGCCCGACATGTAAAAAGAAAATATCTGCATTATTAGGACTGGAAAAGTATTTCACTGGCCAACTGACAATAACTTTTTTGACATTCACACATGGGAAGTTTTTTAAAGATGTGAAAAATCCAAGATAAGTCATAAACATGGACAACAGGTTTTGTAAACCTTTGAATCCATAAATCATTAACAGACTTCAGTCTATTGGTAGAGAAAAAAAATTATTAGGTTTAATTTACAAGAGAATTTAAAAGAATTTTTTTTTAAATATTCTTACTGAACAATATTGGAATCAACAAAAACCAATATGTAAAGTAACCTCAGGTCACTATGGCAACTAACAGTTTTTCAGCACAAGCTTATAAATTTTCATTAGAAAGGTCAAAAAAGTAAAGTTTAAATTTAGCTACTCTAATATTGGTTTATATTAAATTAAAAGGCAGGTCACACAGAATCATAATTCAGAGAGATTTCTGCTTTTCCACTGAGCGTTTAAAAATAAATGTCCAGATGAAAATTTTAATTTTATAATGACTTACAATTTAAACTTCGTTAGAAATCGATGGCACCATGAGGCTTTCGAAAATAGTGCTGCACAGTTGTTTCTTTTTTTTTGCAGCAGCAGCAGCAGATAGATGCAGCTGTATTATAAATACTTAAACCTCACAATTTTTTTTAAAAGTCACTACAACTAGCTTTCATAACATTGATTCAGGATGCTTATATCTTTTATATCAGACTGACCTGTGTTTGGGGCCATGTGCTACTCAAGGGCTGAGCCTGTTTATGACTAAGCAATCTTGCATAAACTTAATTATTTAAAAATAAACTTGACTTACATTTACTGACTTTCCTGGCACGGGTGGGTTCAATTTTATTATTGACCTATTGAGAGTGGTGGCCAATGCCCTTTTGTTCCCATCATGCTCCAGGTGCTTCCTAAATTCACTTTTACTGTCATAAGCAGATGATGGCTCGGAAGATTGATGACAACGGTCATCTTTGTCCTCATGTGGCTGGATGTTGGCGCTGGAATGAAAATTGACCTGTCTCTGGTCACTGGGATTATTCTCAGTGCCCTTCCCATCTAAGACCTGCAAACTTTCTGTTTTTTGCTTTTGATTGTCAGCTGTATGTCCATTGGCAGAATAATCTGCATTTTCATGGGGTTTATCACTATATGCAGATTCTGTTGGTCTAGGCAAATTTTCCTCATTTCTAATAATACTATGAGATTTTGTCCCCATAGGAAGCTTTTCACGGTTGCGAAAATCTGTAATTATGATGTCCACATCATTGTCAATAACCTTCGGGGCCGTGTTTTCTTTTGAAAATCTCCCTAATTTATTTCTGGCAAGTTCAAATTTTTTGGACTTGGAGTTCATGTTGCCTCCAGCCCATCTGCTAATTTCTATAACAACGGGGTCAATATTGTCTTTGGTTGACTTCTGCTCAATAACAAGTTCTGGCCTTTCCTTTCTTTGCTCTGTGACATGTGGTGTCTTTATTCCAGTTAAGAACTGAGCCTGTTGCTGATATTGTTTCAGCCTATGAAGAAGATTTTGGCATTCACCTCTTAGGTCCATATTCCTTCTGCAATCGTAAAATGGTAAAAGTGGCAAGGGTTCAATTCAATATCAGACAGAACAGCTTACTTTATTTTCTGAAGCAGAGAGAATACCTAACAAAAGTGTAGCCTAATTTAAGATGTTTTCTGTGAAAGTTTACTGTCTTTGCATGGTAATCTGATTTTGGAAATACATTACTAAAACTGTTACGATTTCTTTGAGCAGAAATGAGTGTCTGCTGTGAAATAGTATTATGTGTACAAAGTGTCTTTTTGTGATACTGATAGATCAGGGGTCTCCAAACTACGGCCCGCGGGCCAGATGTGGCGGCGCCTGTGAGGCCCTCTCATCCGGCCCCTGGGGACCTTTTAATCTCAAAAAAAAGATACTATTTTTACCTGTAGTTTACCACAGAACTGTGTTTAGTCGGCCCGCAAACTGATGTTAGACAGTTAATGCGGCCCTCCAGCAGAAAAGTTTGGAGACCCTTGTGATAGATCAATGAGTGCCTTCTGTACAGGGCACAGCATGCAGTAGTCATTTTGTATCCTTTAAAATCTTTTTTAAACTTACTATTGTGTATGAATTGTTTGTGTAAAATTATAGTTGCTGCTGAAATGGTATGTAACTTTCTTTCTTTTTTTTTAAATATTGTAGCCAATATGGCTGAGGGGTATAATATGAGGAGTTAGGATGAGAGTGTATGGGGATTAACACACATAGTAATAATACCATAGTGACATAGTTGTCTTTTGTGACAGAACTATAGGATATTTTAATTATTCTTTAATTTTTCTAGTTTGTTTTATTTTTTAATCTTAAATGCTTGGCTATTGCGACATAATTATATCAAATTATAAAGTAATTACTTTTTACTTTTTAATTAATTCAAGCTTTCAGATTTATTTAAAAAGCATACAATTTTTTAACATAGTGAGAGACATCTGTAAGATATTACAGATAAAAAACTTCAAGAAACTAGTGAATAAATTTTTCAACCTACAACTTAAGTAAGAATATGTTGTTTTTTTTGTTTGTTAGGAATCTAAAAATTTTTCCTAACAAATATACGAAATCATATTGAAATTTTCGTGGTCTTAGATAATACTCTTGTCCTAATTTTGATAGCAATGACAATTAGTATGTTAACTGGAGCAGTAAATTTTCATAACTTAAATTGTAATTAATTTAAGCACAAAAATATTAAGGTCATCCATGTCATCAGAAAAAGACAAAACTTTAATCAAACAGTCTTTTAAAAATAATTTAGCCACTCTAACTAATAGATTATGGAGATCTTAGTGCTTGGATATTATTTTTAAAAAATTATAAAATATGCTTGTAAAATGTTTTATTTACTTTGTAAAGTTTTAACTGAAAGTGAAAGTTGTATTTTTTCTGTATTTAGACTGTGATCGATTTTATAATAGCGGCTTCTCCAGAAGCAATGTCTTAGATATCAGCCTTAAAAAATTTAAGACATAGTCATAGTCATAGGATTCCAAAATTCAAAATGCCTGGAGTGCACAAATTGCTAAGACAAAATATGTCTATCTTACAAGAAGAATTTCATCATAATCATCGCGTCATAATAGTAATGAATAATGTATGAGATTAATTATCAATTATTCTTGTTAATATTATCACATTATTCTTACACACTTTTACTAATAATAATAGTTCCTATCACAATGAATTGTATTTTTATTTGCATTTTGGCTTTGGCTTTGAAGGATAGAATTACCAGTCAACCATAGCTAAAACTTAACTCCAATTAACACTAACTCACTAACAATAAAGTTTAAATAGTTTAATAGACAATAGAATAGGGCTATTGTATTTTTAATAATTAAAAAATATTATTAGGGCTAGGGCCAAGACCAAGTCAGACTGGTACTACAATGAAACTACTTGTACTGCTAAGACTGGTAATTTCTTATTCAAGCGCAATTTATTTTTGTATAGTAAAAAAAATAAGTAACTTACTTTTACTAATTTAAACACATTCATTAAGTAATAAAATAAGTATTTAATGGTTAAATATTAGTTTTCCATGTGTTTTGATGAGTTTAAATTACTTTAAATGGGGGTTTTAACTATAAAAACTGGTTTTAAAGTCAGACTTCTACGAAAATCGTTTTTTGTTGATATTTTTAACCACATTTGGCCAGATAATTTCACGGCCTCAGATCAAACTAAATTTTCATGTTAGCAGTAAGCTAATTACTAATCAGATTCAGAGGCGTCACCTAACGGGAAAGTCATTTACGATAAAGTATTCCCGAGTCCCCCTCCCCATTAATTAGATAAAATTAGTACTTGGGAAATAAGCCTGTTCAAGGTAATATTTTAAAAAATATTTGATAATAATAGATATATATCTTTTGTAATGTATTTCTTGTAAATGTTTATTGACAATGTTAATGGTTGTAAAATAATGACACCTAAGGGGGGGTCCGTACATAGATGACGTCAAGTACCTGGGGGGACGGGGTTCACACATTTGTGACGAAAATGGGGGGGGGGTGTTTAAGCCTGTTCAGGGTAAGTTTTTAAAAATGTTTGATGATGACAAACTACATCTTTTGTGATGTATTTCTTCTAAGTGTTTGACAATTTTAATGGTTGTTAAATAATGAAACTTAGGGGCCGAACATAAATGGCGTCAAGTACCTAGGGGGAGGGGGTTCACACATTTGTGACGACAGGGGGAGGTGTTTAAGAACAGTGACGTCCAGGGCAGGCCTTAACAATTGCTGGGCTCTTGGCGGCTTAGTATGGGAACCACTAGTAGGAGATAACGTGTATTAAAAAAGAGACACATGAAGTCACGCGGTTTTGGACAACCCCCCCCCTCCTACACTTGTTACGTCAGTAGAAGTAAGCCTCTCGCCCCCCCCCCATAAAAGCCGTATTTCCTATTTGAAAATGAGCCTGTTTCAAATTTTTTTAAAAATTGCGGGCATTTAAGTATGCATTTAGTGAATGAGCATGTTTCAAAACAATTTCTCGTCATTTTAGTGTATGGATTCACTCTAATATCATACGTGAAAACAAAAATAAAAAAGGAGGCACAGGAAAGCTGAAACATTTAGTTTAATTGTTGAGCATTTAGATGTGATGTCAAAGTTCTTATAAACCACCCCCCTCGTCACACATCGAAACAAATATGTGACTCCTCTCCCCTCACCCTAGATGCGTGATGTCATTTGTGGACGGCCACTGATGTTATCTAATACTAATATTCGGATGAATAAAACTTTGTGTGTAAAAAATCATGCCATGCATTATCGTCAAATATTATTAACCAACAAGTACCAAAAATTTTTAGTTAAAAAAAATATTTACTTTTTAACAAATTATTGCTTCATTATTATTTTGTACAAATATTATTGCTTTGTAGTTTTAAGTGGAGTGCCGTCTTCGCAGAAACTTAGCATTGACATATTACCTTGTTCCAGGATATGTCAATGTAACACATATCACAAAAATACACCCCCACAGTTTTTTTAAAATTTAAATAAATATCATAATTTTATATGATTATCTTTTTTATCATAATTTTATGATAAATATTTTTTAATTTAAATTATTTACCCAGGCGAGTGCCGCCTTCGCAGCTCAGCTGGTTGAGCCAAATTATCCAATTGGGCAACACAAAAAATAATAACTTTTAAGAAAGAAGATTTCTCCATTGGCATGCAACAATGGTGCCGTAAATCACAGAAGATGCATGAAATATACAATTTTTTATTTCGTATAAATTATAAAACAGTAGTTTAATTTGAACAAAAATATAATATTTTAATGTTAAAATATATTTCATAGTAAGTTTAGTTGATTTTTTGGTTTTAAACTACTCAAAAAATAAATTGCGCTGAAATAAGAAATTACGGCTAAGACTACTACTACTAGTATCTCAAATGACAAATGAATAATTGTATTATTTTTTAGAATTAAGTATTAATTTAATTAAGATCCAGTCCAATATCTATACAATTATTTATTGTAAAAAAATATCAATAGTAATTTAACTACATAATTAACAATATCCTGGATTTACAGAGTGCATTTATTCCCTTATATTCACATGTTAGAGCACGTCCGCACAATATCGGTTTGTAGACTAAACCTCACCTGCCTACATATCAGTATTCAGGAAACAATGAATTCAAATCAGAATGTTATTAAACAAGCGTTGGTTGGAATCCTGGTCCGGTTTTATGATTTTTTTTTAACCTATATCTAGATCCTAATTATATTAATAACTCAAAAATGCTCACCGCAGCTCATTTAGGTCTAATTTATGAGTAATCAACAACTAAAATATGATCCTACATTCGGTCAAAATGTGCCAGCGGATCCAAAATCCAAACTATTTCGCATAAAATCAAATCCACCATGACAGAAAACACTATCGGTCGTCAAGTAAAAACAGCACAAATTTACACAAGTGCACAAATGTCCGAATATTAACTAAATTCTTTTACTTTTAAAAGATACGCCCACTTGCTGCATGTAGTTAGCAATTTTTACAAAATTCAATTTTTTTTTCCAATTTTATCGTTATTTAATAAGCAAGAAAGCATTAGCTTCATTTAATAATTCAGATTCCCACCTCCGACATGTATATTAATTCAGTGCATGAATTGGCGGCTGTTCCGTGTGGCATTTTTAAGGTAGAAATTGCAGTTATTAAAATTACAATAAATGTCCATTTACAATGAGTTTTAATAATTTTATTAGCAAAACATTTATAACATTTTTAAAAAGGTTTTGCCATTGTCAAATTTAGAACACATAAAGTTTTGTAAACATAAAAATTGTTGTTATGACGCAATGACAATACCAAAAATAGTTTGTATGTCTGTATGTATTACATAGAAGTAAGGAGCGTCGAAAATACATTTCTTTTAAAATATAGGATAAGATAATAAAACAAAGCATTTTGTTTATAATGAAAGGAATTAAATCAACATGTTTAGATTTCAAAATATCACCATTATTTTCATTCTTTAACAGAAAATAAATAAAAGAAAAAAATATGCGTAAAGAATGTGAAAGCATGTGAACAAGGTTGTCTCCCATAACAATGAACAATAACAAAAAAGTAAATATGAAACAAACTTCTATCAAAGAGAGCAGGACTGCAATGTTCCTTATCCTGAAAGCGAGAAGTAATAGTTGGGGTAAGGCGTTGATGTTATTACACTGAAACTAATAATTATTATTCTAAAAATAAGAAGAATAAGCTTATTTCTGAAATGGAAAAAAAAACTCCATAACTCGATAAGCAAATTTTATTCTATTTATTTTAAATATTAATTTATTTGGTGGGGGGAGTGGGGCAGGACGAGGAGGGGCTGTTTATAATTGATTTTCATTATTTTTATTTATAAAATTTCGCTCAACTTATTGTAAAAATTATAATATTTAAGTTTTCTGTGTACCAATTTAGGCTACCAAATAAAAACTCTTTCGGGAAACCCACAACATTAATATAATTAATATATAATAAAACAATATATAATTTGTTTAAATAACATTATATATGTACATTTTTTATGTACATGATGAGATTGAATACAATCAATATGGATCAAAGGTGAATCTGGGCTTAAAGGCAGGCATAAAAATGATGAGATCTCTGTGGTTTACGGTACAGAAAAAATGAAAAATGCCATCACGTAATATATAAAAGTTTGTTTCGTCTGGACGGAGCCACCCATTCCACGAATCTTCCAACGATAAATGCGTGGAACTTGACTTGTGGGAGGACCGTGGGTGGGGGAAGTAGCATCTTAATCAAAATGCTAAAAAATAACCCGCACACCGCAAGTCTCCAGTAAATGATGCTCTGATTGCGCAACAACCACCCCACTGGTTAATATACCTTTAATGTTTATATTCTTGATTACAATTACAGGTGTCGTATGTATTGTACCACAAATGAGCTTGTCATAGATACACGATCTTATGAGTTAATCACGCTTACAGCGTAGGTTAGTCACAAAGAGAAAAACAAGACTTGCACAAAAACACGCTTGGAGTTTGAGTGAGTCAGACATACATAAAGTCTCTTGGTCTCTGTGTGATTTTTACTCGCTTACTCGTATAGGTGGTTGTGTAATTGACTGTAAATAAATGCTTGTATAGCTGCTTGTATAGCTGCTTGTATAGCTGCTTGTATAGCTGCTTGTATAGCTGCTTGTATAGCTGCTTGTATAGCTGCTTGTATAGCTGCTTGTATAGCTGCTTGTATAGCTGCTTGTATAGCTGCTTGTATAGCTGCTTGTATAACTGCTTTTATAGCTGCTTGTATAGCTGCTTGTATAGCTGCTTGTATAACTGCTTGTATAGCTGCTTGTATAGCTGCTTGTATAGCTGCTTGTATAGCTGCTTGTATAACTGCTTGTATAGCTGCTTGTATAGCTGCTTGTATAACTGCTTGTATAGCTGCTTGTATAACTGCTTGTATAGCTGCTTGTATAGCTGCTTGTATAGCTGCTTGTATAGCTGCTTGAAAAACTGCTTGAAAAACTGCTTCTATAACTGGATGTTTAACTGGTTGCATATCTGTGTAAACTGCTTGAAAAACTGATGGTATAACTGCTTGTATAACAGCTTGTATAGGTGGTTGTTTAATTGATTTTATAACTGCTTGTATAACTGCTTGTATAGCTGCTTGTATAGGTGGTTGTTTAATTGATTTTATAACTGCTTGTATAACTGCTTGTATAGCTGCTTGTATAGGTGGTTGTTTAATTGATTTTATAACTGCTTGTATAACTGCTTGTATAGCTGCTTGTATAGGTGGTTGTTTAATTGATTTTATAACTGCTTGTATAGCTGCTTCCGTAACAGCTTGTATAGCTGATATCTATGCTGTATAGCTGTATAATATGCTTGAAAAACAGATTGTGTAACTGCTTGTATAACTGATTGTATGGCTGCTAGTATAGGTGCTTGTATAGCTTTTTGTATTCACGCACACTCCCAAAAAATTTAAAATGAGATCCTGCATTATTTAGAGGGGCCAATCTCATAGAAATTATTTTCTTAGAGGAAAAAAAACGATATTAAAATATGTTCTTTAAAAAAAGTACTGTTGGCACTGTTGGTAAATATGTGAAAATCTATATTATCCTGAAAATGACGATGGCGTCCTTTATTTCCCTGAGCTACTGGCCTTGAGCGGTCATCCAAAACAATTGAAGTTTTGCCTTTCAAGTCTCCATGGGGGGGTGTGTGACGGCCGCCGGGTAGGGGAAATGGGGTGAGAGACGTGAAGAGAATCATCGTGGAAATGTCTGGTTTTCTCTTTTGTTGACGTCCATTTAGGCCAACAGGCGTGGCTTATTTTTTTAGTTGACCAATACGCACAGCTTTGATGCCGGAAGGAATGTCCGCTATTTCGGGGCGTGGCCACACACCCCACCCAGCCAGGAAGGACCGACGTGACGCGGGTAGCCGGCCATGACCTCCTTGGTGTGCTTGCTCACCTTGTAGAACCTGGTGGAAACAAGAGAAAAGAATGGACAAATGACGTCATTGTCATGCGCCCTTCCCCACGTTACCGTGAAACCCATATAAATGGTCCTCAGTACCACCCCCCCCCCTTTTTACAAGACACAAAGATACGTGAGATGGTGATACAACACTCAGATTATATTCCGTATGCAAGAACAAACACATACAAATTCTCGTTCTTCCCGCCAGGAATTCGGACGTGGTATTGGTTGCCTGAGGAAACCAGGAAAACCAACACTCTATCTAACTTTAAAACTCTAATAAAAATGCAAGACTAGAAATAAACCTTGGATAAGCGTGTGGGCGCAATAATCTTCTGTTTATAAGGAGTGTCTGTAATAGATAAGATAAGATGCGATAAAATAAAATAAGACTCACTTGTTCTTCTTGAAAAAGTAAATGTAGTGGTCCGTCCACTCAACCACCGCGTCCACGTTGGCGGGAAGACCTCGCCAGTAGGTCAGGATAGGTCGGTAATGTCCGTTGACCTTCTCCGAGAAGTAGTTCCATCGCCAGGTGAACTTGCTCTGTTGTTTGGTGTAAACATGAAAGCACCGGAATGAGAATAACGACATAAGATTAATATGAGAGGGGCGTGTCGTGATGGGATGGCGCCGTAGGCCAGGAAAGGCGCTATTACTTCAAATGTTATTTTAAAGGTTTCAGAGCGGACCTCACAACTTTAACTAAAGTCAAGAGGACAGAGCCGCGAAGCTGCACGCAGGAAAGTCAACCATTTTACCTGCCATAAGCACAGTGAGAATATAATGTTTTTAAATCCCTTATATTACCTTCACCGTCTTGTCGTGGGCTCGCGGTCGGCACGTCGGGCGGGCGGAAAAACAAAAGTAATAAAACAAACCCGTAAAAACAAAGTTTTTGATTATAAATCCCTTATATATGAGACATAACTAAAAGTATGGATTATGTTCAAACGCGACAATTATTTACAAACTGAATCTGTCTTAACTCCCCTTTGCTTTATAACCCGGGGGGGGGGATCACCGATCGTTGGTCCGAGCTCAGCATGACACGTAAAATGTAAACAAAAGCACGCCGGTACATCGACGGATGGCGTCAACGCGCGAATTGAACTGTCACGTGAAAAAAAAACAATAACAAACTGTGAAATTGAATTACATACGTTGTATAGAGATTAACTAAAAATGCATTAATTTAATTACGGATTTAAAAATGACCCACTTCTCGTGATGCTATCGAGTTGAAATTTTGCATATAGACTTGTGTCACCTAGCAATGCATTTTACCGAAATTTCATATCGATCGAATTTACCGTAATTAAATTAATGTATTTTTAGTTTATCTCTATGTGACCCCCTTTCCAGTCCATGACGGACTATGGGGCAAGTGATGTAGCGTTCACAAGTTTTAGCCACCACTAACGAGCAGGGGAATGTGTGGCCAGCACAATGCCCCAGGGGCCTTGCCAGTACCTGGGCTCAAACCCGCGACTCGGGATCTGCCTCGGATCGATAGTCCAGTGCGCTACCACTTATACCATCATTGTTGACCTCCACGTGCCAGTGGAGTTCACTCCCAGCCATCGATGACCACAGCCCCGTGTTTTACAGCAAGGGTAGTTCAGTCCGTTCAGTCTGTAAATGTTTTGTCGCGCGGTGATCATAATCAATACTTTTAGTTCTGTCTCATATATAAGGGATTTATAGTCAAAAACTTTGTTTTTACTGCACGGGTTGTTTAATATCTTATCAGGCGTTTGGGCGGAATAATGCATACCATTGTTTATCTGCTAACTGCTTACACTGTGCAACCGCTCCTTGCTTACACTGTTCACCTGTTCCCCACCTACTCTTATTCAACAACAAGACTCTATTACAGAGCTTGGCTTACAGATCCATTTAAACACGCCCATTACTAAAATCAACTCGCCTAAACTTGCCATTAAACCAGGGTGCACTTTGACACATGGCGCCCATGTGCATGGCCCCACTAGTTGCATGGCGCCCCAGAACTACTACTTGTAATGGTCATTTCACTCGTGACGCACATCTTTCACACGACGACCACTGGTCACCTACCCCAAAGAAGAGGACCATTGATCGACCGTAGGAATCTGTTGTTGCTAGTGCCGCCCGGGGGGCCTCAAGGAAGGGCGTCTCGGACACCATGGGTATCCTTCGTCCAGGGTTGTGTTGGTGAACCTCCAAAGCCTGGTGTCTGAGGGAGAGAACGTGAGATCCTTTTCAGTCAGAGTTGCGCCCACTACCCTCTCCCCTTCCCCATTGCTACCAACAACAGTCCAGTTGATGGCTTTCTCTTATAAGAACACTACAGGGCAAATGGGCTATAGAGATATTATGGTGAATGGGCTACTTAAATATTTGGGGAAATGGGCTCTAGCGATATTTGGGGATATGGGCTCTAGAGATATTTAGGAATCGGTTTTATAGATATTTGGGCAAATGGGCTCTAGAGACATTTTGGCAAATGGGCTCTGGAGACATTCCGGGCAAATGGGCTCTAGAGATATTTGGGGCAATGGGCTCTAGAGATATTTGGGGCAATGGGCTATAGTCTAGAGATGTTTGGGCAAATGGGCTCTAGAGATGTTTGGGGGTATGGGCTGCAGAGATATTTTGACTGTGTAAAATGCTCACAATGCCAAGCTACAACTCGTCTGTTGGAAGCGCGAAGTTAAGACAACTCTCACGTGAAACTTAAGCTGGCAACTTTAAATTCTTAAATAAACCTCGGTGTTTATGTTAGCTTAACTTAGCCCAAATATAGTTGTTATACGACCCACCGTACCATCCCACATAATTTTTTCGCCCTTTTCTTCCCATGTAGTCACCCTTGAACTCACACGGTGCATTCCCCCACCCACCCCTTTTTTTTCGAAAACACCACACAAAAAAGTAATTGGGTCAGTCATGATCACGAGGTCTATTTTCACAGCATATACCCATCTCCCACCTCACTGACCCAGTAAATCTCACCTTTAAAGAAGTAGGTCTTCTCAACGTCCTTGACATACACGACCGCCGATGGGTTGGTGGGTGCCCGGGGGAACTCGTGACCGACGTGCACGGGGTACCCGGGCATCACCCCATCATTGTTGATGCGGTACACCTGCGAGCCGGTAAAAATAGCACCCACGCCCCCGGGTGCTGAAAAGATAAAGCGTGGGGTGGTGTTAGTGGGGGAAGGGAAGTAATAAATCTATTTTTTTTTAAAAAGGGTAATGAAAATGTTGAGTAAAAGTCTTCCGACTCGATTTTCAAACAAAAATCGTCAGTATATATCATCCCAGTTCCTCCTTACAGCATGTCTCCATCTCTAAAGCAAACCACATCATCAAACGACTTGTCTCATTAACTCCTGCACACCACTGCAACACCACATTAGCGCTACATCGCATTACCACAACACCACATTACCACTACATCGCATTACCACTACACCACATTACCACTACACCACATTACCACTACACCACATTACCACAACACCACATTACCACAACACCACATTACCACAACACCACATTACCACAACACCACATTACCACAACACCACATCACCACATTACCAGAACACCACATTACCACTACATCACATCACCACAACACCACATTACCACAACACCACATTCCAGAACACCACATTACCGCTACATCACCATTGCCACTACATTACACCACCACATCACTACTACATGACATCACGCCACACACATCGTCACGTCAACATCATATCATCACTACACAACATCACGACACAAGACATCACTGCTGCTTCCTATCCCCCACATCACCAGCGTCATTTCATGACATAGACACACTACTGGAATCAAGCACGATATTCATTTTGAACTATGTTATCAACATATCAATCAAATATCCAGGTTATTTTTTTTAACGTAAGGGCTTTTCGCAAAATAATTTTCGTTTATTTTAAAGCAAATTGACATGGACCAACATTGACACGTGATGAGATGACCACTGCGTGGACCGACACTGACCTAAAATGACCGAGTCGAACTGTTTGTTGCACCATTTCGGGAGCATGTTTGTCCGGTGATTTCTTGACTGGTTTCACTTTCGCCGCGGCTTTCTTTCCGTGGTGATGCGACAAAGGACGGCCTCCTGCCTGCAATGATTATAGCGCTGTTTGAGGTTATCATGTTAGAAGTGTATGTCGCTATATCTAAAGGTGATTCATAACGTTGGAGAGCACCTCTGGCCCGAATTTTAATTATTTTAGATTCAGTTGAGTTGTTGGGAGACGTAAGAGAGCTTTCCACTGCGGGTACCATTAAAAATAATATATATATATATATTTAGAGGTGACACATTTTCGAGACGTTGCATATCCCCCCATCCCTGTAAGTGGGGGGAGAGGGAGGGGAAAATTATGGTCCCATCCTGCCATGGGTGGCGCTTATTTTGAGATAAATTTAAATCTTAAATATATCTAAACGTATTTGAATCATGATAGTTAAAGTGGACACTATTGCTTTGTATGAATATTGTTGGAGCTTGGATACAACGTTTTGTCGTTCCTGGAAATCGATGTAAAACTATATTATTATGGAGATGGCACTACGAATCTGAATTAATATTTAGTCCCTGATTGTGCGCTGCTTTTGGGCTTAGCCTTGGTAGACAATCTATTTTTATTTTAAACAACAAACGGAGAGCCCAAATATTTTCACAGTAGAGATGTTAAAAATGATTATTTAAAAAAATCTGCAAGCTTTTTAGTTTAGCAAAGAAGAAAATTTTTAAAAACTTAAGGCCAACTTTCAGTAGGTCACAAAACCAGGATCTACCATAGACTACTCTGATAGAGCCACTGTAGTTTAGTTAGGGCATAATTCAAACACGCGGCCCACAGGGCCGTATGCGGCCCACCAAGGGGATTTTTCTTCCCCGCCAGTAAGCTTACAAAAAATTTACAATTTTGTGAAATTCAGACAGCTAGTACTGATACTCATCAAATTTTACTGTTAATCGTATAAAAGTAACATACTTATTAATTAATTTATTTTAAAATCATATTTAAGCAAGTAAACACAACTGTTGTTATTATAAGTGATAAGTTGACAAATGAGTTAAGATGTATGAAGTGTTGTTGTTGTTTTGTATTGTTTACTAGGGTCGGTTTGTTGGTGGGATGGGGGGGGGTGCGGCCCTTGAGAGGCTTAGAGATATTAAACGTCTTTTAAAGTCAGAAGTTCAGCTATATGGTTACCAACCAAATTAAATGTTTACCGTAGAGCCGCTGTAGTTTATTAAGTCACAAATTAGATGTTTACCGTAGAGCCACTGTAGTTTAGTTAGTCACAAGTTAGATGTTTACCGTAGAGCCGCTGTAGTTTAGTTAGTCACATATTAGATGTTTACCGTAGAGCCGCTGTAGTTTAGTTAGTCACAAAAGAGATGTTTACCGTAGAGCCGCTGTAGTTTAGTTAGTCACAAATGAGATGTTTACCGTAGAGCCGCTGTAGTTTAGTTAGTCACAAATGAGATGTTTACAGTAGAGCCGCTGTAGTTTAGTTAGTCACAAAAGAGATGTTTACCGTAGAGCCGCTGTAGTTTAGTTAGTCACAAAAGAGATGTTTACCGTAGAGCCGCTGTAGTTTAGTTAGTCACAAAAGAGATGTTTACCGTAGAGCCGCTGTAGTTTAGTTAGTCACAAAAGAGATGTTTACCGTAGAGCCGCTGTAGTTTAGTTAGTCACAAAAGAGATGTTTACCGTAGAGCCGCTGTAGTTTATTAAGTCACAAATGAGATGTTTACAGTAGAGCCGCTGTAGTTTAGTTAGTCACAAAAGAGATGTTTACAGTAGAGCCGCTGTAGTTTAGTTAGTCACAAATGAGATGTTTACAGTAGAGCCGCTGTAGTTTAGTTAGTCACAAAAGAGATGTTTACCGTAGAGCCGCTGTAGTTTAGTTAGTCACAAAAGAGATGTTTACCGTAGAGCCGCTGTAGTTTCCTGATGTCACCGACGTTGAGCTGTGGGTCTGGGTTGTAGTCCAGGTACACGGGGTACATGATGTCGTTCTTCTGCAACCATTCAAACAGCGCCGTGAGAGAGGAAAAATTTGAGGGGAAAAAAGCTTGAAAATTTTTGACAAATAAATTTGGGGTGACTCATAGAACTCCCCATAAACAACTCCCCACACCCCCCCCCCGGGTCAATATTCCGCACGTCTCAATGTTTGCAATACTTTAATGCTCTGTGATCTCAAATGAACTTTTAGGTTCCGATAAACTAACGCCCGGGGGGGGGGCGTATTTTACCGAACCCCGATCAGTTCAAAACGACATTCTCTTTGGTCGCCTCTTACGTTTCTGGAATGTAGCAGTCCCAGGGAATGCCCCACCTCGTGCATGGCGATCATCATGAGGTCACGTGAGTCCGACTTGTTGACCCCGGTCGTCCACAGCTCGTCCATGTCAAAATGGATGTCACCTGACATGCTGACATTTCCAGGGGGGTAGGCGTGGGCCAGAAGCATCCCTGAAACACCAAGTTGACTATTCAAACACAAATTAAATGCATAATATTATTTTATATTTGATGCTTCTGACTTATACTTTAACGACCAAACGAACCGTTCATTTATTGTTCTTATGCTGATTAAAACAAAATGCGACAGAGAACAAAAATTAACATGTACTTATAACATAGCAAATTGAGGTCACATTTTTTTTTGGCAGCTGTATTTCTTCCCCGTGTGAAACCTACATCTCAGCTTTGACCCGAATTCCCGACTTTCACGTTGGCTGCACCATTGCACACTTGTCCGATGTCTTATAGAACTCTCCGTGATGACCCGTCCAACACTGATCTCCAAAAACCCAGTTATCAGATAGACATTGGGATTAAACCACTTTTCTTGTTCCGTATACAAGAACAAACTCATACAAATTCTCGTTCTTCCCGTTTGGAAATCGGGCGTGCAATGGGTTAACTGAACAAACTAGGAAAACAAACACTTTATCAAAATTCCTAAACTCGTATGGAAATTCAATACTAGATATAGTCCATGGATACGCAATGGACTCAATAATCTTCTGTTTAGGAGCGTCTGTAAAATGTAAGATAGAATTTTAAAAAAACCGTAAAAACAAAGTTTTTGACTATAAATCCCTTATATATGAGACATAACTAACAGTATTGATTATTTTCAAACGCTACAAACATTGACAGACTGACACCGAGTGATGTCCCTTGTCTTTAATAAATGGGGGTGGGACGTGAGGGGGTGTCGGCACGACGGTCGGCGTCAACTCAAACTCACGTGGAAGTGGAAGAAAAAAAACAATAACAAACCGTGAATTTGAATTACATACCTCATATAAGGATAAACTAAAAATGCATTTATTTAATTACGGTACAATCGATCGATCTGAAATTTTGATACGATGCATTGTTAGGTCAGACGGGCTGGTGTGCCAAATTTCAGCTCGATCGGATGACGGTAAGTGGGTCATTTTTGACTTCTGTTTTTCCGCCCGCCCAGCCCATGAGATGATGAGATGATGAGACGGCCGCGAAGTTAATATAAGGGATTTAATAAAACAAACCTGTAAAAACAAAGTTTTTGACTATAAATCCCTTATATATGAGACATAACTAACAGTATTGATTATTTTCAAACATTTACAGACTGACACCGAGTGATGTCCCTTGTCTTTAATAAATGGGGGTGGGATGTGAAGGGGTGTCGGCACGACGGTCGACGTCAACACGACGGTCGGCGTCAACTCAAACTCACGTGGAAGTGGAAGAAAAAAACAATAACAAACAGTGAATTTGAATTACATACCTCATATAAGGATAAACTAAAAATGCATTAATTTGATTACGGTAAGATCGATCGATCTGATTTTGATACGATGCATTGTTAGGTGAGTCGGGTCCGTGTGCCAAATTTCAGCTCGATCGGATCACTGGAAGTGGGTCATTTTCGACTTTTCTTTTTCCGCCCGCCCAGCCCATGAGATGATGAGAGAGATGATGAGATGACGACAGAGACGGCCGCGAAGTTAATATAAGGGATTTAAAAAGATAAGAAGATACGATTAGATACCCTTGATGGACACAACGTGTGGCTCAAACTGTGCGTCTCACTTTTCAACAACATCCGGGTCTCCATTTCAGCTGAACTTTCTGCACCGCCCTCCCCACTTTTTTGCACTACAACCCGTCATGATCAGTGATTCCCAATGACATTTAATGAACCCTAAGGGTAGACCCCTCAGCCGACGCCGCGTGCTGAATACGCCGCCGAATTTTCGTCCGCCAAAAATCCGCCGGAAAATATGCGGCACTCCGCATTTGCCTAAGGGGCAATCCATAAAGTACGTCACGCTATTTTTGAACATTTTAACTCCCCCCTCCCCCCTGTCACAAACTGTCACACATCTCAGCCCCCCGCCCCCCTAAAGAACGTCACACTTTCGAACAAAAATTTGGGTTTTTCATTAACAAAATCATCAAAATTTAATATAAAACACCGTGACGTCACACATGGCTGGACCCCCTCCCCCCTGTCACAAACTGTCACACTTTCTTACACCCCCATCCCCCCTCTGGAGCGTGACGTACTTTATGGATGGCCCCTAACAGCTGATAAACTACATCGTGTTCGTTTTATTCATGACTATGACAATTATAAACTGATATTCTAAGTGCCTATCAGGTATTGAGTGACAGAAACTGAATGAGCGGAATGCATTCATGCACTGTATTAGTAGGACAGCATATAAACGTTTTTTTCTCTATTGTTTAAAATAATAAAACTTTTGTATGGAGTATTGTAAAAGAGTTTTATTGCTGAAGTTTTATTACTACATTATTGACCTGGCTTCAGCCGAATTTCATCCAAATATTTCGTAATCAGCAGAAAATCAGCCGCAAATATCAATTTACGGAGAAATCCGGCTAATCTGCATATCCGCCACAAAATTATGTCAGCCAGCCGAAATTTTTTATAAAATTCGTCTGGCAGGTCTACTTAAGTCTTAAGGGTCAAATCTTTGCTGTCAATTTCAACCACTCTCCCTGATCTCGAATGGAAACTTTGAACATTTAGAACAAAAACTACAAAAATCAAATATTTCTTTTTAATCTGTTAATCTGCTGGGTATTTTAAAAAGTGACATTATATTAATTATTATTAAATAATTCTTCCCAATCTTAAGCCCATTCTCCACTCCCCTTTCAACGAAAGCTTATCTCCCCTCTATTACCTACCTCTTCCATCAAAAGAGTTATATTCGCCGTCGCCATGGTTTCTACTTGCAAAGCTGATCAGAATTTCCGGAGCGTCCAGCTTCGGTACAACGTTGATTTGGCTCGGCATGGACCAGCGCCTGAACGACTCTTGGAAAATAGACCTGAGGAAATTTTAACGAATCAATACATCTTCTCTTTTTTTAAACGCTGTTTTTTTTATATGCCTTTCTAGTTGACCTATTGATATTGCATGTCATCTCATGATGAAAGATTTCACGAATTCCAAATAAAAGCGTGTATTTTTTTTAAAATCTCAACGATAGAACTTTTTTTAAAATCCAAGCAAGAGACGGTGGTTTGCGATTGCGTGCAAGTCACCTTTTTAAAAACAAAATTCAAACATAATATTTTCTCCAACCTACATGGTACTAATTTATTTATTTATCACGCTTACATGATTAAAAACATTTAACTACATCATTGGTTATTGGTGGTCACGAGAACACACATATTTACTTTCACTACATTGTAATAATAATTATTATTATTATTATAATAATTTTAAAATAAAAACTTCATAAAAAACCTAGCCTGCTTCTGTGGACTTGAACAGAAGCGTGGATTTTGGTTTTGGGTCCTGGGTGTCAGCACATGTTTGGTGTATGTCAGTATTATAATACAAAATAATTGTCGAACTCATATAGCGTGGTACCCCAGCCTGGGGCGCTTCGTATAGAAAATAAATATATCATAACATTTTTTTAAAGGAACTAATATACAAGACAAAAAATAAAAGTCACTACAAAACATCCATAACATAACTAAACAAAAGATTTAATTACATTGCTGGCACACATTGGAAATGTCAGATTGTCAGTCCTGAAAATATAATTTGAAAAAATGTGTTTAGAGTGCCGTTTTGAAGGGCTGAATATTTGAGAGGAAGGAGGCACTTGAGTTTGGGGGCACAGGAATTGGGAAGTTAGATCTAATGAACTTGAGTATGGGGGCACAGGAATTGGGAAGTTAGATCTAATGAATTTGAGTATGGGGGCACAGGAATTGGGAAGTTAGATCTAATTAACTTGAGTATGGGGGCACAGGAATTGGGAAGTTAGATCTAATGAACTTGAGTATGGGGGCACAGGAATTGGGAAGTTAGATCTAATGAACTTGAGTATGGGGGCACAGGAATTGGGAAGTTAGATCTAATGAACTTGAGTATGAGGGCACAGGAATTGGGAAGTTAGATCTAATGAACTTGAGTATGGGGGCACAGGAATTGGGAAGTTAGATCTAATGAATTTGAGTATGGGGGCACAGGAATTGGGAAGTTAGATCTAATTAACTTGAGTATGGGGGCACAGGAATTGGGAAGTTAGATCTAATGAACTTGAGTATGGGGGCACAGGAATTGGGAAGTTAGATCTAATGAACTTGAGTATGAGGGCACAGGAATTGGGAAGTTAGATCTAATGAACTTGAGTATGGGGGCACAGGAATTGGGAAGTTAGATCTAATGAACTTGAGTATGGTAGTACAGGAATTGGGAAGTTAGATCTAATGAACTTGAGTATTGGGGCACAGATGGCTGATGAAGCTGACTCTCTCTCTCTCTCTCTCTCTTCTAATAAATAACAACAGTTCTATGTTAATGTTCTATGTACATTACTAGGTCTTCTAACCACTCTTTTCACAGCTATATACATGTACAACTGGATACACCACCTAATAGATATATGTTATAACGTGTAAACTGAAATAAAAATATACTGACATGTATACTAAAATATAAGCGAACAGATATTTGTATACTAAATGTATACACTAAAATATCAATTAACCGATACACTAATATATTATACACTAACATCATATATATGCTCTTCTACGCACTTTTTTCTGAAAGTCCGGGAGCGGAGGGATACAGGAAATAAAACAAACCCGTAAAAACAAAGTTTTTGACTATTAATCACTTATATATGAGACATAACTAAAAGTATTTACAAATATTTACAGACTGAATCTGTCATAACTCAACTTTGCTTCATAACCCTAGGGGGGGGAGGTGTTGGTGGGAGGGGGAGAGGGGAAAAGTCTGGTCACCGATTCGCTTGACCGAGCTCAGCGTGACACGTAAAATGTAAATAAAACAAACCCGTAAAAACAAAGTTTTCTACTATAAATCCCTTATATTTGAGTCATAATTATAAGTATTGATTATTTTCCAACGCCACAAATATTTACAGACTGACACCGAGTGATGTCCCCTGTCTTTTAACGGGGGATGGGACGTGAGGGGGTGTTGGCACGACGGTCGACGTCTAAGCGTCAACTCAAACTCACGTGGAAAAAAACAATAACAAACCGTGAATTTGAATTACATACCTCATATAAGGATAAACTAAAAATGCATTAATTTAATTACGGTACGTTCGATCGATCTGAAATTTTGATACGATGCATTGTTAGGTTAGACGGGCCCGTGTGCCAAATTTCAGCTCGATCGGATCACGGGAAAGTGGGTCATTTTCGACTTTTGTTTTTCCGCCCGCCCGCCCATGAGATGACGACAGACAGAGAGAGACAGAGAGAGACGGCGGTGAAGTTAATATAAGGGATTTAAAAAACAAACCCGTAAAAACAAAGTTTTTGACTATAAATCCCTTATATATGAGACATAACTAACAGTATTGATTATTTTCAAACATTTACAGACTGAATCTGTCTTAACTCAACTTTGCATCATAACCCTAGTGGGGGGGGGTGGGTGGGTGGGGGGGAGAGGGGAAAAGTCTGGTCACCGATTCGCTTGACCGAGCTCAGAGTGACACGTAAAATGTAAACAAAAGCGCCCCGTCGCTTCGTTGGGTCGCCTCAATGCGTCAGCTCAAAATTTCACGTGGGAAAAAAACAATAACAAACCGTGAATTTAAATTACATACCTCATATAAGGATAAACTAAAAATGCATTAATTTAATTACGGTACGTTCGATCGATCTGAAATTTTGATACGATGCATTGCTAGGTTAGACGGGGCCCGTGTGCCAAATCGGATCACGGGAAGTGGGTCATTTTCGACTTTTGTTTTTCCGCCCGCCGAGCCCATGAGAGAGATGATGAGAGAGACGGCCGTGAAGTTAATATAAGGGATTTAAAAATCCTCCAGCGTGCGCTCCTTTCAATCAGCTGCACCAAAGTTACGAAACAGTCTTTCGAAATTTTAGAGAGAATGTGACAACAAAGGCACATAATTCATTTAAGAACGATTTGAAGACTTTTCTTTACCTCAGCGAGGTTTTAAAGATCAGAGCGCGACCAGCGTGTTGGACTAGCACGGACAGTTGGCTGGACTAGCACGGACAGTTGGCTGGGCTAGCACGGACAGTTGGCTGGACTAGCACGGACAGTTGGCGCTTTAGAAGAAAGTCATGTCAGACAAAAAACGAGCTGAAATCATGTACAACGACACACGAACGAACAGATGGAATGACGTGTACACTAACATATAAACAAACAGATGTACTGACATGTACACTAGCATATAAACAGATGTACTGACATGTACACTAGCATATAAACAGATGTACTGACATGTACACTAACATATAAAAGATATGTACTGACATGTACACTAACATATAAAAGAGATGTACTGACATGTACACTAAAATATAAAAAAAGATGTACTGACATGTACACTAACATGTAATCTGATGTACTGACATGTACACTAACATGTAATCTGATGTACTAACATGTACACTAACATATAAACAGATGTAGTGACATGTGCACTAACATATAAAAAAAGATGTACTGACATGTACACTAACATATAATCTGATTAACTAACATGTACACTAACATATAAACAGATGTACTGACATGTACACTGACATATAAAAAGATGTACTGACATCTTCACTAACATATAAAAAAATGTACTGACATGTACACTAACAAAAACATATAAACAGATGTACTGACATTTCCACTAACATATAAACAGACAGGTGTACTGAGTTTTACACTAACATATAAACCAACCGATGTACTGGCGTGTACACTGACAGATGTACTAAGGTGTACACTCACCTCTGCTTGTCCACGGGTATGGAGGAGATGTACCTGGTGGTCTTGTACCCAATCTCCTTGTTGTGCCAGGTGTGCTCCTCGACAGTCTTGTTACTGGACTTTGGCTTGGCTGCCGTGTGGAACAGATGACCAGAATGTGGTTATGAGATTGACCAAAACAATTTAACAATTTAAGTATAAATTTAAGAAAGAATTTTTATTCCCAACAGCTATACATAATAAAAACTAAATTTGAAAGGACATTTAGTGTCATTCTAATTAAATTAAATCGAAATTTTATTTTTTAATGTATTCAACAAAGTTTGTTTTTAAAAAATGAAAAAACGAACTTTTTGATGGCATCAGAAGTGGAAATGCTGGGCTTTTCCATGACTTGATCCATCGCCATATCCACTTCCACCACACCTAATACCTCCACAACGATTATTGCGGGGGTTGCCATTGAACTCTTACTTCATGCCCCCCCCCAGCTGTTTCTCCTAAACTCTCACCCGTGATGGAGACTGTCTTCTTTGATCTGGTCGTCTTGTTGTCTGCGTTTCTCTTGGGGCGCCTCGTCTCCTCTGCGCTTCTCTTGGGGCGCCTGACCCTGCCTGCGGTGCCTCGTTCTGCTGCGGTCAGCGGCGTGACGTCAGGGACGCCACATCGAGGCTTCTTCATGAGCTCCCACGTGGTACGGTCTATCTTCCCGCTGACCTTGAGGCCGGCGTGTTCCTGGTATGACCTTTTGAATAGTTGAATAATATAACTTCCAACAGCGTTTTAGAAAAAAAGAATTTTCAAGGGAGTGAAAAATGATATTTAAAGGGAGATAAGTTAATGCATTTCTTCAAACATTTGTATGTCAATTATATTTTATTTAATTATTCACGGTGGTCGAGTGGCATGCGCGCTCGTCTGGCGTGCCAATGGTCCCTGTGAAGGCAGGGGTTATTTAGGGAATCAAAGGTGCATAGGTAATGCGTGGCTTGTGAACCCTGCATCACGTGCCAACAAACAGACCGGCATGGTCTGTGGACGCAAAAATCTTCTATATAGAAGCGTCTGTATAGATTAAGACAAGAATCTAATTATTAATCAAATAAGTTGAATATATATATATATATATATATATATATATATATATATATATATATATATATATATATATATATATATATATATATATATATATATATATATATATATATATATATATATATTTAACGAACGCATGAGTATTTAAATGTGCAGTATGTATTTGTGAGTAACCAAAGTTACTCTGGTCTTTTAAATAAGATGGACATTCACGGAACAGATGACATAGAAATTCTTTAAAAGTTAAACAACGTCTTCATCCTCCCACGGCGTGTTTCTGAAAGCTGATCTTTTATGTAGTGCAGACACTATTTTTATACAGAAGATTGTTACGCCCTACGCTTATCGTTGGCCAGTGTCTAGTCTTGTATTTGTATTACATATTTAAAAAAAGGTTAATAAACCGAGCACGTCGCCGTTGTTACTTGATGGCGATGCATATCAGAAAACATACGAGTTGAAATCACGAGACAATCATAGAAAAAATACGAGTTGAAACCACAAGGCAATCATAGAAAAAATACGAGTTGAAATCACAAGGCAATCATAGAAAAAATACGAGTTGAAATCACAAGGCAATCATAGAAAAAATACGAGTTGAAATCACAAGGCAATCATATCCACACACAAAAATACGAGCTGAAATCACGAGGCAATCATATCAGAAAAAATACGAGCTGAAATCTGTTTAAAGTCTTTCTGTCAAAGACTAAATTAAACCCACTAAGTGTTAAATAGTTTACTAATATTAATGTAAGTCAATTAAAATATCTGTGCTGTAGGGTTCGATTAGCCCTTTCTGAAGCTTTAGGATTTGAAGTGAATTTTGTAAACTGTTTTTCTGTGCGTCAAAAATATGAGAAATGTATAATTCTTTAGTAAGATGACACAGTAGACATCGTTGTCATTGATGACACTTATAACATAGATGGTACTGTTTGATGACAGCCATGACTATACACTACAGATACTGTCGATGACATTCATGACATTAATGACAGCCTTGCCGCAAAGACATGATGATGAGTGGATGGTTTACTCCTGCTGGTATCTGTGTCAATTTTTGTTTCTGCGAGGGTGCATTTAGGGGACTCCGTGAAATTGTTATCATTTTTTTAAAATATGTTTTTCTCCCCGGGTTACCCTTACCTTGGCTACGCCACTGTACCTACTTCCCATAGACCTTCGTATTCGTACGGTTTCGTTAAGTTAGATTATTTTTTTGTTGTGCCCCCCCCCGGCTCGCCTCAACTAATTTGCTCAGAAAGCATGTCAGGCTATTTATAAACATGATGGGAGTTAGAGAATACCCCCCCCCATTTTTTTTTCTCCCAACCCCTCCACTGAAGAACAACCCCCCCCCCAAACCTAAGAACCAATGGCAGTGACACAGATTTTCTTGACCCCCCCCCCAACCCCACCCCACTCCCTCGTTTACCAGTTGAGTATAAGATAGATCCTCTAATTTCATCCTCAGACCACGGGAGTATCTCATACACCAGTGCTTCTCAATGTGGTGGTCCGCGGACCGGTGCCGATCCGTGGGCCATCCGCTGCCGGTCCGCAGATGTTCTCAAAAAAAAGGACAGAAAAAAATTGTCAGTGCAGGGAAAATAGTGCACCGGTCCCTGGTGCAATGAAAAAAATTCCTGCCGGTCAGCCATACTAAAAAGTTTGAGAAGCACTGTCCTACACAATTGACTGGAGTTTGACACACTCACCCCTTGCCCTCCCCCGTTCCCACACTCCTCTGTGTATATTTTATATATATATATACAGGATCTGGTGAAGGCGGCTTCGAAGTTTGGTGCAAAAGGGTGACGGGAGAAACATGCACTATACTTAATGACTTTATTATTATTTTTTTAAAGACTTTTATTCCACTTGCCTTTTCCATCCTGCGGGTTGGTGCGTCTGTTCGACGATAGCTGGTTACAGTTTTGTTGGGTCCGTTGATACTTACAGCTCCTTTCATTATTTACTACGTCAAATTATTTCGCAAGGGATTTGGGGGGTGGGTACTAAATTTAACGTTAACAAACACAAACAGTTTTTTTGTTTTGTTTTAATTTAGGGATTTCTATCAAAAGCGAACTTAAAGTTTGTTTTCTCTAAATACAATAAAGTAGTTTGCAAACTCCCTATTACGAAAATCAATTATGTGATGAAAAGTATTATCAACAATTAAAATAATAAAATCATTAGATTTCGTCTGCAATCTAAAGGAATCATCTGGCTAAAGGAATCATCTGGCTAAAGGAATCATCTGGCTAAAAGAATCATCTGGCTAAAAGAATCATCTGGCTAAAGGAATCATCTGGCTAAAGGACTCATCTGGCTAAAGGAATCATCTGGCTAAATGAATCATCTGGCTAAAGGAATCATCTGGCTAAAGGAATCATCTGGCTAAAGGAATCATCTGGCTAAAGGAATCATCTGGCTAAAGGAATCATCTGGCTAAAGGAATCATCTGGCTAAAGGAATCATCTGGCTAAAGGAATCATCTGGCTAAAGGAATCATCTGGCTAAAGGAATCATCTGGCTACCAGAATACGTCTGCACTATCTTTCTCTTTCGTCACACAGTTTAATAAATTTAAAAGAAATTAAAGTGCGTTCTCAATGGTAAGTTTGTCTTTAAAAAAAATGTTTTTAAAACTCTCTCTTGTCCTCATTCGGTTTGGTGAAGAACTCAGCCGAGACGACAAGTTGTCTTAAGGCCAGACAGCTCGGGTGCACTGAGTCGGGCTAGAGATGGGGGGGGTGAGTAAATGTGGGGGGGGTGGTAGGAAGATGGGGGGGGGTAATTGTTGGAGTGACATGAAGGTCAAATCATCCCTTCAAACGATTTTGACAGCGTTAAACTTTCGACGCACAGCGTTTTCGACATTCCATGTTTTCAAATTCAGGTTTAGAAAGATAAAAATCTGGGCGTGGGGGGGGGGACCAATAAAGTGAGTTTGCTTTGAAATAATGGCTGAAGTTGTTTTGTTTTTTTTTAATTTGCTTTTTTTTTGCATTCCTCCTTTATCGTTTTTTACTTTTTTTTTGGCCAAACATCCTTTTACATTTTTGCCGTTATGTAAAGTGCAAATATAAATATATATATATATATATATCACTGAACCGATTGTTTTGGCTTTGCAGTTTGCCGCCAAGGTGACCCAAGAACACGTGATTGAGTCTGGCATTTCTGATTAGTTGGGGGGTTTCATTCTCAGGGTCACGTGAGTCGATTCTGGCACTCCTGATTGGTCGGTGTCTCAGCCTCTGTCTGGCGTGCTTGACCCAAATATCTGTTATGGTGGGAGGACGGGGGGGCTGAGTCTCGTGTGGATGACTTCTGAGCACGTACTTTTAGCTTTATTGTTGGCTTTATGACGCCCCCACCTCCCCGCCCCCCAAACCAAACCACCACCCCAAACCCTATACGCGGGAGGCAATGCGCGAACTTCTCATCTGCACGGCGGAGTTTCTTTAGATAAAACTAATGCATTCGCGCAATGAGCCTTTAAACAAACTAGCAGACCTGCAAATTCCACTTGGAGCTGACATGTGCGAATGTGATTGCCATGCCTTGTTGAACTTGTTGGTCACAGTTAGAAATACCTACAGGAACATCGTCTGGCAGTTGAACTCTTCAGAGGTGAGAAACACCCAATGACGATCACAGGCAAGTCAGTGGGGGTGGGGTCTAGTGGGACTCTTGTTTGGGGCCCCAACGACGGGACCTACACCCACGGGACCAAACTCACGGGACCTACACTCACGGGACCTACACTCACGGGACCTACACCCACGGGACCAAACTCACGGGACCTACACCCACGGACCAAACTCACGGGACCTACACCCACGGGACCAAACTCACGGGACCTACACTCACGGGACCTACACCAACGGACCAAACTCACGGGACCTACACTCACTGGACCTACACTCACGGGACCTACACCCACGGGACCTACACCCACGGGACCTACACTCACGGGACCTACACCCACGGGACGTACACTCACGGGACCTACACTCACGAGACCTACACTCAAGGTACCTAATCCCACGGGACCTACACCCACGGGACCAACACTCACGGGACCTACACTCACGGGACCTACACTCACGTGACCCACATCCACGGGACCTACACCCCTTGCTCGAAGGCACGGCCATACGCAACTCTCTGTATCCATATGGAAGCTTTGACCAGCGCCCCGGCACTGCATGTGGCTGGCCATCATTCCCGTCGCTCACCTGAGACAAGCGCTTTGTTTTGTCGCCCATTTGTCGTTTATACCGTCCGCAAATAGTTTTCTTTAAAAAGTACTTAGAATTGTGTTTTTTATATGTAGAGAGAGAGAGTTATTGATAAAGATGCAATGCACCTCGACCGTATTTATGGAAGACCAGGCGGCCCTCTCAGAAAGCCCCGGGGATGCCCCCTATTTATTAGTTCGTTCTGGGGGGAAAAGGGGTTTGGGCAAAGTTTTGAGAATTTCCCTATTAGAGCATTAGCCTCGGTGCTTTTGACGCCATCCCACGTGTAGCATGTAGGGATGCAAGCTTATATAGGCTTATAATCCTCACGTCTGTTGAAAGTCGCCCGGGGGATGGGGGGTACTGAAGTCTAGTGGGTTTAAATCTGGCATATCTTCAAAGACCGATGGATAGATGTGACGAAATTTATGGAGTCAAACTCATCTGCGCACGGGAAAATGAAAACTCACTATCGTCTGACCCGAAAACGTCAACAATGCAGCGACCCGACCTGATTAGGCATGCCCCAGAATCGTGCGACAGGTCACGGTTGCATGACTGAGAAACAACAAGTAACATCCAATCAGAAAAGGGATGAGTATGCTACCCATCGGGTATAAAGGCAAACCAAATAGCACCCTTTTTTCCGCCCAAGACGTCAGCCGAATGCACTGACCGTATGACCATCATTCACCCCACTGTATCCGCTTACATCCTTGCAGCGAGTGAGCCGACATTGGTTTCGAGCCAGAATCCATGTAAGTTGAACTCCAGCTTTGTTCCGTCGTATTTGTATATATATTTCATTCATGTAATTATCTAAATGTCAACCCGTGTAGAATGCTATGCTGAAATTATTGAAGTGTGTTAACCCCGTGATCTCCGCACGGCGCCACGTGCAAGATTTGAATATCCTATGTTTATTTCTTAATTATGATTACACGCGCTCCCTCAAACAGATGGACCACGTTGTATTTGCGTGTAGTGTATAACATTATTATATTTTGTACCTCACTCCACTTACGAGGTGTCCGCCAGTTAGAGCTGCGCCCGTGGTGGTAGAGATGAGATACTGATTTCATTCTCGTATTGTGTAAATATATTACATGCTAAATTTGTTTATATCAATCTATTTTAATTCCCTTTTGGCACCCTGCTCTGAAGGCTCGGCAGCCAGAAGGATAGATTAAAGCAGACAAAGTAGAGAAACTACACAGATACGTTTTCTATTTTTAGTCTGGTTTCTATGCACCTACTGACCGGGAGAAGGGTTTCTATGCACCCGCCAGTACCGGGAGAAGTGTTTCTGTGCACCCGCCAGTACCGGGAGAAGTGTCGTTAACCTTCAGGACCAAGAGCTGGACCCACCGCTGTTCCAAGCGACTTGGACTGACAAGCTACCTCAGCCCTGCACCATCGACATGAACCTGAGGACACCTCAGCAGTTACCAGTATTACGTCCAACGTAAACTGATGCCGACAAACGCAGGTTGCGTATGTCGAAGCCTATACGTATAAACACACTATACGTATAGAAGCCGGTCATTCACACTTCCGTGATCACCGAAGTCACCTGGAACCATAGGTGAGCAGTATACCGAGCTTAAGGAACCGAACGATTCAGCTAGAGGGACCCTGCAGAACCAACCACACACACGTCAGCACTGACGGAGCCGTGTGTGGGGCAGCACTACCCAGCTGAACGCTTCATCACACCTACTGACCAGGGGAGCGTGCAGAACCAACCGCTACACAGAGCGGGGCGCGACGACCCCATTGCAATTAAGTATACACACCATAAACACTCGGTTACAAGGATTAGCCTTGATGATGACAAAGCTAGGTCAAAGAAGGGATAGTTAACTGATTATATTACTGTCATCATTTGGAACCAGTTTCCACTATTGTGTAATTTATGTAAATAAATTTATTGTTACATTTTTACACCCTTTGGTCTGTTGATATATCGATTGAGAGAGATCACTAAAGTGTATGCGTTGTGAGCGGGAGGGATTATTTAGACAATATACCCCTAGACAAACTTGCCAGACATACAACACATCTTTCTCGCCACAATAGACTTACTTGATGGCCTGCCGCATGTCTGCTCTGCTGTGGGGCTGCACGTGTTGTCTCGGTCCAAGGTAGCCGAAACTGGTGAGGTATGTCTGTAACAATGAGGGGAATAGCCGTATTAAAACATCAATTTACAACCCATGGGAATAATCGTATTAAATATACCAATTTATTATCAATGGGGAGATAATCGTATTAAAATATACCAATTTATTATCAATGGGGAGATAATCGTATTAAAATATACCAATTTATTATCAATGGGGAGATAATCGTATTAAAATATACCAATTTATTATCAATGGGGAGATAATAGTAAAACACCAATTGACAACGCACGGGGGAAAACATCTTATTAAAACGTACATTCGAATTTGACCCTTAATTTGTACGAATTACGTTCAATTAAAAATTGGTGATGGGGAAATCGTTGCCTGTATTTTGGTGACCTTAAATTAACAAATTCTTACACTTAGATGTAAAAGCATGGGGAAAGAGTGTGTGTGTGTGGGGGCGCGGTGGTAATTTTGACATGGAAAAAATAGTTTGAGAGTAATGAGAGAAGTTTGATGGGCATCACTTTTGACTTAGGTCATGTTGTGTGGTTCTGGTGATCTGGATAAGATGACTTAGGTCATGTTGTGTGGTTCTGGTGATCTGGATGAGATGACTTAGGTCATGTTGTGTGGTTCTCGCGATCTGGATGAGATGACTTAGGTCATGTTGTGTGGTTCTGGTGATCTGGATGAGATGACTTAGGTCATGTTGTGTGGTTCTGGTGATCTGGATGAGATGACTTAGGTCATGTTGTGTGGTTCTGGTGATCTGGATGAGATGACTTAGGTCATGTTGTGTGGTTCTGGTGATCTGGATGAGATGACTTAGGTCATGTTGTGTGGTTCTGGTGATCTGGATGAGATGACTTAGGTCATGTTGTGTGGTTCTGGTGATCTGGATGAGATGACTTAGGTCATGTTGTGTGGTTCTGGTGATCTGGATGAGATGACTTAGGTCATGTTGTGTGGTTCTCGGTGATCTGGATGAGATGACTTAGGTCATGTTGTGTGGTTCTGGTGATCTGGATGAGATGACTTAGGTCATGTTGTGTGGTTCTGGTGATCTGGATGAGATGACTTAGGTCATGTTGTGTGGTTCTGGTGATCTGGATGAGATGACTTAGGTCATGTTGTGTGGTTCTCGCGATCTGGATGAGATGACTTAGGTCATGTTGTGTGGTTCTCGCGATCTGGATGAGATGACTTAGGTCATGTTGTGTGGTTCTGGTGATCTGGATGAGATGACTTAGGTCATGTTGTGTGGTTCTGGTGATCTGGATGAGATGACTTAGGTCATGTTGTGTGGTTCTCGCGATCTGGATGAGATGACTTAGGTCATGTTGTGTGGTTCTGGTGATCTGGATGAGATGACTTAGGTCATGTTGTGTGGTTCTGGTGATCTGGATGAGATGACTTAGGTCATGCTGTGTGGTTCTCGGGATCTGGATGAGATGACTTAGGTCATGTTGTGTGGTTCTGGTGATCTGGATGAGATGACTTAGGTCATGTTGTGTGGTTCTCGGGATCTGGATGAGATGACTTAGGTCATGTTGTGTGGTTCTCGGGATCTGGATGAGATGACTTAGGTCATGTTGTGTGGTTCTGGTGATCTGGATGAGATGACTTAGGTCATGTTGTGTGGTTCTCGCGATCTGGATGAGATGACTTAGTTCATGTTGTGTGGTTCTCGCGATCTGGATGAGATGACTTAGGTCATGTTGTGTGGTTCTGGTGATCTGGATGAGATGACTTAGGTCATGTTGTGTGGTTCTGGTGATCTGGATGAGATGACTTAGGTCATGTTGTGTGGTTCTCGGGATCTGGATGAGATGACTTAGGTCATGTTGTGTGGTTCTGGTGATCTGGATGAGATGACTTAGGTCATGTTGTGTGGTTCTGGTGATCTGGATGAGATGACTTAGTTCATGTTGTGTGGTTCTCGTGATCTGGATGAGATGACTTAGTTCATGTTGTGTGGTTCTCGTGATCTGGATGAGATGACTTAGTTCATGTTGTGTGGTTCTCGTGATCTGGATGAGATGACTTAGTTCATGTTGTGTGGTTCTCGTGATCTGGATGAGATGACTTAGTTCATGTTGTGTGGTTCTCGTGATCTGGATGAGATGACTTAGTTCATGTTGTGTGGTTCTCGTGATTTTCTACTTTTTAGTCTTTACATTTTTTAAATTAAATTTTTCAATGTTTATTGCTCTGTATTCGTTTTTAATTACATTATTATTCAAAATTGGGATATTAAAAATAGCCTCATCTGCCGAGTTGGCAATGTTCTCTGATTGGGCGATACACACCACGTGGTCTTTGGCGATGTCCTTGAACTTCTCCATTCCCCGTTCACTTCTTCGTTGTTGCATGGTAAATCGAAAATATTTAATTTAATTAAATCTAGACATGGAAAAAGTCCGCAAAAATTCACAAAAATACTATCACCGAAATTGAACATGTATGCAAATTTTCAGAATGATTGGATAACGGGAAGGGGTTCAAATTTGGGTTATTAAAAATAGTCCGTCCGACTAAACCAGGGGTTCCTAACCAGTGGTTCCAGGGGGTGCATGAACCATTCAGTGAAAAAAAAAGAAAAGAGGAAGAAAAAAAAGAAAGAAAAAAAAGAAAGAAAAACTGATATTCTAAAAATGTAAACCATAAACAAGGGACCCATATAATTTTTTTACTCGTTCGCGCATCGTTCTGCGCATGTCGAAAATTGACGGAAAAACTTTTTTCGCAAAATGAACGGTTCGCTCTACATGTTCCTCGGAATTTCATGTTTTAAGTCACAGTTTTCTAAAAACAATTTAATTATGTCGTCAAATACGTCAGATATAATAATATGTCTTCCGGTGACCCTCTAACTATTTTGAGAGGTATGCTGCAAAGGTCTAAAAACGTTAATTGTAAGCCATTATACGTCATTGAAACCTAAAATCTTGAGATGAGAATCCAATTCCGGTCATCAAAAAACATCAACTTCGTCTGGTTAAAAATTTGCCTGTGACTGGTACGACTTTACGATGTCCTTACCCCCTCAAAATCGTTAATAAATAATAAAAAGAGAGAGAGAGAGAGAGATGGAATACAAAAGCCTCAGTGCTTCCTCTGTGGAAAAATCCTGTGCAATGACAACATGAAGCATTTTAGACTCCGAGAGCACTTGGAGAAAGTCCATCTATCCAATTCCAAAAACAGTGTTGAGGTCTTCAAGCAGAAGAGAGCTCGCTTCTTGACCTCAGGTAAATTGCCCAAGCTTGGATTTTCTTTGTCACAGAAACCTTCACTGAAGGCATCATTCAAGGTTGCATATCTTTTTGCAAAGAACAAGAAGCCCCACACCATTGGAGAACTTTGGTGAAGCCTTGTGCTCTGGAGATGGTGGAACTGATGTGTGGTCACCAGCAGAGGAAGCAGGTTGAGAAAGTTGCTTTGTCCAATGACACTATTAATTCCAGGATTAGTGACATGGCTGTAGACATTCTGGATCAAGTCTTGTGCGAGATGAGAAGCAGTCCTTTTCCATTTAGAATGCAGCTTAATGAATCCACTGATGTAGCACAATGCAGTCAGACTCTTGTATTTCTGAGATATGTTCTTAGTGGATTGCTGAAGGAGGAATTTCTCTTTTGTAAGCCACTCCTAGCTACTACCAAAGCTGCTGATGCGCTGCAGCCAGTCAGGGCATTCTTCACTGAAAACCAGATTGACTGGACCAAGAATTTCTTCAATTTGCACAGGTGGTGCTCCCTCCATGCTCGGTAATAAGTCAGGATTTTCAGCACTGGTAAAGAAAGAAGTTTCTAGGTATTGTAACTACACATTGTATCCTTCATCGTCGGGCCCTGGCATGCAAAACTCTACCTCCAACCTTGAAGTAAGTTCTTTCTACTGCAGTCCAAGTTGTAAATTTTATCCGCTCACATGCCTTGGACCACTGCCTCTTCAAGTTGTTCTGTCAGGAGGTGGGCTCTGAGCATGAAGTTCTGCTCTACCACACTGAGGTGCGCTGGTTGTACAGGGGTAGGATACTTTCTCGGTTAGTAAAACTGAGAGTATATAGAGCTTGCCATTTTCTTGCAAGAAAAAAGAGTGACCTTGCTGACAAGTTTGACTGTCCAAATTTCATTAATTACTTGGCATACCTGGCTGACATCTTCACCATGAGTTGAACACATCTCTCCAAGGACTTGCTGTGACTGTAATCGATGCTACTGAGAGATTGCAAGCCTTCCTTAACAAAGTGCCACTATTCCAACGACGACTAGAAAAGTCCAACTTGGCCAACTTTCCACTCTTGAATGAAGTTTTAATATCTAGTGCAGAAGGAAGCACTGAGGGATCACAGCCTGACAAAATCAAATGGGAAATTTCTGAGCACCTTTCAACATCTCAAAAGTCCTTTGATGGGTATTTCTGTTCAGAAATTGCTAGGAAAGACCTTTGGATTCGCAATCCTTTTCTCTGTGACTTGGACAACATTGATGACAGTGACTTTGCTAAAGATGACCTGATTGATTTGAGAACCTGAGAAGTACTGAGGAATGCCTTCAGTTGCAATACCTTGATTAAATTTTGGTGCGCCGAGCTAGATTCCTACCCACAACTAGCCAAGAGGGCAGTACTGACTCTTCTTCCATTTGACGATTAAAACCAAGGAAAGGAATACGTTGAATGCAGAGGATGACATGAGAGTTGCTTTGTCCAAAACAGTCCCCAGATTTAAATTGCTTATTGATCATAAGAAGCAGCAGATCTCTCACTAAATTCCCTGTTGCCTATGGTCAAAACTGTTGTGTTCCTAAAATAAACTTAGTTTATTATGCATTTTCTGCAAGTTTTACGAGGGGGTGCATGAACTTTTTTGGGCATCTGAAGGGGTGCATGGAACCCAAAAGGTTAGGAACCACTGGACTACACGTACAAAGCAAGTTAATATAAGTCTAATAAAAAAAATGGTCTTAACATTAACATTGGGGCCGTCCTTAAATGACGTCACGCACCTAAAAAAAAAGGGGGGGGGGAGGGGTCACACTTTTATGACGAGGGGGGAGGGGGGTTGAAGAAATGTGACATCACATCAAAAGGGTAACTTTAAATAAAACTTCCACTGAAATATTTGGTCGCTTACAATTTATTTAATAACTTTTCTTTAAAAAAATTATTTTTATTTTTATTTAAAAATCAGTGCTTCTCAAAGTGCCGGTCGGTAGGCCATCAGACGCTGGTTGCCGTAAGCTATGAAGACACGAAAATTAAAGCTAATTATAATCCTTAAGTTTGAGAACCCCCAAGATAACGTATGAAATTGTTACCCTGCTTCATTTGATGTTGACATCAACGCATTTGTGATGTAACCGCAACTCCACTTGGTTCTCTCACGGCAGGCGACTTTTTTGCCCGTTACCCCAAAATATACAAGTTTATGTGTGCGTTACGCTCCCCCCCCCAAACCCCGAGACTCTAGGTCCTTCTCACATGACTCGGGGATTTGGGGGAGCGTCGTTAGCCCCCCCTCCCCCGAAAATGCTACTGGTGAGTTTTACAAGCATGACAAGTGTCTAAAAATGATCTGAATAGGATTATGTGTAGATATTTTAAGTCAAAACGACACGGAATATCATTTTTCTTTTAAAAAAGGGGGGGGGGATCTATTTGATAGAATTATAAACGTTTTAAGTTTGATATAATTGTTCGATTGGTTTGTGGTCAAACTCCCCTGGCCATTCTAGATATAATGATAAATTAGCCCATTTAGATTTAGTCAAGTATTCATTAACTTTATTGAATGCATGAAATTCTTGACATCGCAATTCGAGAGGAGCACAAAACAACTTTTCTGCTTAGCTCACTTTTTAAGGCATTAATTTTAAATATCACAGAAAGGATACTTGATACAGTCAAGTCATGTGGATTAAGATTAGGCCTATTGTCACTCGTGTCAATTTAAATGAAAGTAGGGTGGATTTAGGTGTCTTCGTATAGTACGTAGGTAAGAAATCTACATAGTTGTCAGAACCGGTTCAATAATGGGCATATGTTCCAAGCGTACACGTACACATGACGTATTTTAATATATCTAGAGGATTGTAGGGCATGTTATGTCCCAAATGAGTCTGCATTACCCCCAAGAATTCCCTTTTGACCCCAGATTAGGTTATTTACCTCTGTTCGCCGACCTCTTTCTTACGGGATGCCCGTCAGTCAATTGAGGGATTTAAAAAAAAATACAATTTAAAAATATTATTTTTAAATAATTTTTTTCCAAGCAAAGACGTTAACCGTCATGATAAATAGTCAATGCTTAATTTGTATGCATTAAAATAAAATATAATCTAAGGATGTTAACACAGTTCGTTTTCTGAAGACCGGTTAAACGTTTTAAAAAATGCGGGCTACAATATTACAATGTAGACCTTCACTAATTAAATAATAAATGCTTAAATGACAAACAAAGTGATTTGAAACATACTTATTTGCATATAGAAAATAAGGTGGTTCGTGGGGGGAGGGGGTCAAAGCTTTGTGACGTATTTTTAGAAGGGGGTCTAACTTTTTGTGACGACGCGTGACGAGGGGGGGGGAAGCGGTCAAAAATCGGCCAAAATCGCGTGACGTCATTTATGGACGGCCCCATCCTTAAAATAACAATGTCCATGGTGAAAGAACTGGAATTGAAAAATATATTTATAATATATTTTTTTTTATGTATTATCTTGGAATGAATTTTGAAATATAAATGTGCGTTTTGTGCTCTACACACATGAATAAACAGATATATGTGTATTTATTCATTTTTTTAATAAAAATAAATCCTTAATATTGCTAATGGTGTCTGTTAAGGCAATTACGGCCACATGCGTCTACGCCAGGGGGAGTAAGACAGATAGAAATACCTTTCCTCGTGGAGTAGTGTTCCGCTTGTTTTCAAGTCTGTAAATGCCATTAGATGTAATAAAACAGATTTTTAAGATTTGTGTGTTTGTGTATGAGTGTGTGTGTGTGGTTATTGTGCGGCCTATATCAGTGCTTCTCAAACTTTTTAGTATGGCAGACCGGTAGTAATTTTTCCATTATGCCAGGGACCTGTGCACTATTTTGCCTGTAATGACGTGGTAGCAAAATGTAATTTATTTTATTTTATTGGTTTCATTGTATGTGGTTATTGCCGAAAAATCGACTGACATAAATGTATGGTTGGTATTAATGGATGGAAATAGAGGGCTATAATTAGATTGTTCGGTCATTTCTTGATAACTTCTGCGGACCGGCGGCGAATGGCCCACGGACCAGCACTTTGAGAAGCACTGGCCTATATAACAACATGAACTATTTGTCGAACACAATAGTGGGTTTAATCGCGACATGTTTAGAGAAAATGCGCAGTAACTACTCCGAGTCTCAGAGACAAGGGTGGGAGCTAATGTATGAACATATGGGGTGCTGGCAAGGGTGGGAGCTAATCTATGAACATATGGGGTGCTGGCAAGGGTGGGAGCTAATCTATGAACATATGGGGTGCTGGCAAGGGTGGGAGCTAATGTATGAACATATGGGGTGCTGGCAAGGGTGGGAGCTAATGTATAAACATATGGGGTGCTGGCAAGGGTGGGAGCTAATGTATGAACATATGGGGTGCTGGCAAGGGTGGGAGCTAATGTATGAACATATTGGGTGCTGGCAAGGGTGGGAGCTAATGTATAAACATAAGCGGTGCGGGGTGCTGGTCTCATAAAACTGGGCGCTGAAATCTTTGAACTGAAATCTGTGAAAACTTTGATCTGAAACATGGGGGCCTGAAAAGTTTGATCTGAAACCTGGGCGCGAGGGGATGGGGGCCGAGAAATTTTGGATCTGAAACCTGGGCTCTGTAAGTTGAGGTGAAAGCGGGACGAGTCTGTCAGCTGAGATATGAAAGTTACGATCTATTTTGCTGAACTTGGTGCTCGGTAGACCAGCCAAACGAGCAACGACATGAGATAAGGGATTTCAAATAAGGCAACGGCATGAGATAAAGGAATTCAAATAGGGCAACGACAAAAGATAAGGGAATTCCAATAGGCCAACGACAAAAGATAAGGGAATTCCAATAGGCCAACGACAAAAGATAAGGGAATTCAAATAGGCCAACGACAAAAGATAAGGGAATTCCAATAGGCCAACGACAAAAGATAAGGGAATTCCAATAGGCCAACGACAAAAGATAAGGGAATTCAAATAGGGCAACGCAAAAGATAAGGGAATTCAAATAGGGCAATTAAAAGAGATAACTTTCAAAATTAATTAAACAACAATCAAACATTTCTTTAAATGATAATCTTAGCTTATATGCACCATAATGTCATCATATGTTGTATTTAGGATATAAATGGTATGCATTGAATAAAATGATAATTATGTGTGTTGCAATTTTTATGAAAATTCATGTGAGCCAAGTTGCTTGTTGGGGTACTGTGCTATATAAAATTATGAATTAATTATTATTATTATATATAAGGGAATTCAAATAAAACAACGACATGAGATAAGGTAATTTAAATGGGGCAACGACATTCGATGTTAAGTAAATTCAAATAGATTATTTTCAAATGCTTGTAAAATATTGTGACACTTGTATACAGTGGCGTAACAACGGCTTGGCATTGGGGCAGTTGCCAAGGGCGCCTGCCTGCGCCAGTTCAAAAGGGCGCCGCTAAATCTCTAATTTTTAATTTTTTTATTTAAACAAAGGGCGCCAAAAATAAATCAGCCAAGGGCGTCAAAAACACAGTAACGCCTCTGCTTGTATATATAAACCTTTGAATTATAACTACAAACTAAAACAAGGGAGAAGCATCACACATCTATTATGACGTCACCAACAGTGAGAATCAGTCAAAGTTTACATTTTCGTGTTGGCTATTAGTATTAGGAGGTTAAGAAAATAGTGACGCGTCTACTTTTTATATATATATATATATATATTAAATTTCGTTTCGGGAGGTCGGGTGATATTTATATTGCTACTGCTGTTAATTTTTTGTTCCACGGAATGCATCTCCCCCCTCCCCCCCCACACACACACAACTTTCCAACCACACGCTATTACCGAAGTCCCTTGAAGTCAAGTGATTTCATTTATTCGTTTACCCGAAAGCACGCAAGAAACATGGCAAAAGCCACATGAGAAGTAGGTCATAATAGGAGATGTGTTTCTCCTTCTTTTCTTTTTGAGTTTTTAAAAAAAAATTTATTACGGGGGGGGAGGGCTCTTTAAAAAAAATGGCTAAATATTGACTTAATTTTTTTTTATTATACTTTAAAATATAGTTTAAGTTTTTAGTCTCTCTAAATTGAAAATCCTGCGTAAAATGAGGTTTTTTTTCTAGATATGCATCAATTTGTTAAGATGCTTGCTAATTATATAAAACGATGTTGCGGAGTAATACAGCCCGCCTCCCCCCATCTCCACCAATCAAAAAGCTCTAGCGCTGTAAATGCTTGGAATTCGCATCTACAAGAGTTCATTGATAAAACATCCAAGAAACGCATTGTGTCCGTCTTACGTCTTACTACCCGAGCGCCCCCCCCGGGTAGCCCACTTTTCCAGGATTGCAGGTGAAACACTTTTTTTTATCATGCACATGAAATATATTAATGTTTGAAAATTCCACTCGACACCGCAGATTTGCTGCTTTAAAGTTTTACATCAACAAAAGCGAATTGTCCGAACAACAAGCGGGGCGTTATTGATAAAAAGCCTCATTTAGTGCAACTATGGAGAATTTAAAAACAACTCTACTGCAGTGGCTGATTTATATATAGCTATAGGGCCGGGGAGGCAGCTTGCCCCCCCCCCACTTGTTGGGTCAAAATTGGCGCCCCCCTAAAGACCTCCTCGATGAAAAATAAAAAGGTATCACTAGAGCAGAAAAAATGATTGCTAAATACGAAACTTCTAATCAACTCCAAACTGCAATACGGCAATATTTGCTCGCTGAATATCGTATTTCAAATGATGAAACTGTAATATCTGGTTTGATCAGTCAGGAGCGTCGCCAGGTGGAAAAGAATAGAGAAGCATTGAAACGGATGATAGACGTGACGTTGTTCTTAGTAAAAACAAGGTTTGCCATTCAGAGGACATTCTTGCTTTAGTGCATGATGGTAGTTGTAGAAATATTGGGAATTTTCGTGAATTGTTATCTTTATTAGCCAAATATGATTCCGCTTTTTGACAGTCATCTAAAGTTTGAAACGAAAAATGAACTTTATTTAAGTCATGATGTGCAAAATGATTTAATTCACTCACTCGCATCTGAATTATCGGCGACAATTGATAATAAAGTTAAGTCTGCACAATTCTTTTATTTAATTATTGATTCAACCATTCGTGTATCTAGAGTTGATCAGATGTCCGTTTCTTTACGTTCAGTTTTAAAATTAGAACATTTTGTGGAAAGATGTATAGGCTTTTATACTTTGGAAAACAGCAACGCTGGCTCATTAGCTGAGAAGATTTTACGGAACTACAAAAGCGAAACATTGATATCACACTCTGTCGAGGACAGGAATGTAATGACGCATCTGTGATGTCTGGAATTAACAGTGGTCTTCAAACTCAGATAAAAAAAACTTTCACCCAATGCCATCTATGTTCATTGTTGTGGCCATGGCCATCTATGTTCATTGTTGTGGCCATGGCCATCCATGTTCATTGTTGTGGCCATGGCCATCTATGTTCATTGTTGTGACCATGGCCATCTATGTTCATTGTTGTGGCCATGGCCATCTATGTTCATTGTTGTGGCCATGGCCATCTATGTTCATTGTTGTGGCCATGGCCATCTATGTTCATTGTTGTGGCCATGGCCATCTATGTTCATTGTTGTGGCCATGGCCATCTATGTTCATTGTTGTGGCCATGGCCATCTATGTTCATTGTTGTGGCCATGGCCATCTATGTTCATTGTTATGGCCATGGCCATCTATGTTCATTGTTGTGGCCATGGCCATCTATGTTCATTGTTGTGGCCATGGCCATCTATGTTCATTGTTGTGGCCATGGACATCTATGTTCATTGTTGTGGCCATGGCCATCTATGTTCATTGTTGTGCCCATGTTTTGAATTTGGTTACCATCGAAGCAATGTCTGTAAATTGTGATGTACAAAAGTTTTTCGGCACAGTTGAAAAGTTGTTTTCATTCTTTACGTCTAGTTTAATACGTCTACGTACTCTTAAAGAACATCAGAAATCTCAATATGAATCAACAGTAGATACTCTGAAACAACTTTCTGATACAAGATGTGCAAGCCGTAAGCATGCAGTTGGTGCAGTTGTTGGATCATTCTCTGCTATTCTAGCCACACTTGAAGATATAAATTGAGGGGAATCAACAGAATATAAAGGAAGTGTCAGAGCAGAAGCTATGAGACTATCTGTTTATAATATCTTTGTATGTGCTATTTGTACAAAAGTTGTTGGATAATATCTTCATGTTATCAAACTACTTGCAACGCAAGGACATTGACATTGCATTTGCAAAACAATTGATCGATGTTGCAAGAAATAAGTTTGTTGAAATGAGAAGCGATGAAGCTTTGAAATTCTGAATGTAGATGTCAAATCATTTATTAACGAAAATTGTTCCAAACTAGATGTTGAAACAGAATTTAAAGAAAAGTGAATTGCAAAAAAGGAAAATATGGTAGGCGAACTTAGCAGAGATGAAAGGCTGATGATCCAACTACACGCTTTAAATCTGAAACGTACTTCACTATCATGGATACACTTGTAACACAAATAGATGCATGATCGATTTAATGACTTTTGGAGCACAGTTACTTATTTCTATCGTATTGATCCATCACAAATGTCGAAAGAAAATAAAGATTCTTTTCAAAGTTTATGCGAAAATTACAAACACGACATTAACCTCGAAGAAGCAATCGTAGAATGTCATACCTTCAAAGATTTAAATGCAGCAATACTTCCATCACTATCTAGTGAACTACAACTTAAAGACGTTATGCCATTCTTGACTCAAAAACAAACGGCATCAGGTCTCCTTAATTTGTCAATACTCTATAAAATTTACTTGACTCTTCCTGTTAGCAGTGCTACTGGTGAAAGAAGTTTCAGTAGATTGAAAATCATCAAAAATTATTTTCGCTCAACAATGACAAACGAACGTCTGACTGGATTGGCATTAATTTCAATTATAACGTGATCTAGCTGAGAACGTGTGACTTTGAATCAACGATAAATCTTTTTGCTTCAATGAAATCACGTAGAAAGCAATTTATATATAGGTTTTAGGGCTCTATATAAATAATAATAATAAATTGATAATTTATATAGCGCTATATCCCAGCAAGGAACCGGGGCTCACAGTGCTTTAAATTCGCATTAACTATATATTATATATATATATATAAATATATATAATAAGTTTCTTTCTTAGATCAATAAATATACTATTGAAATAAATTTACGTTACTAATTTGAAAACATATCTGTTTATATTGTTGTTTCTGTTTGAATTGTTCGGTGATTTAGAAAATTTACTAAATTGGTAGGCTATAAATTAGTATTTACGCAATGCTTGGATATTAGTAAAATTTGGCGGCGCCCCCTGAAATTTTCCTGCTCACGCAGACAAATCTAAATCCGCCACTGCTCTACTGCCATAAGTTTTACAGACAAATTACCTGGGTGCTTTTTGTTTCTTTTTAAATAATGAATTATTCGTTTTCCGCTGTCTCAGAAGTATGTTCCGGGCAGTTAATTTTTCAGAGGTTACATTCATTGCTTTTCAGTCAGAATTTCTTGATAACGATGATGGTGAACTAACAAACAAAGTCAGGGAGAAACACCCAAGATTCGTTTTAATAAGGGGTTGAGAGACTTGCAGGGGAAAAAAGTGATCTAAACTATCTGAGAAAAGTTTATGTTGATGTCAAATACATTTTTTTTAAATCGAGGGTGATATCAGTCTAGGTCAGGGTTCGACAATCTGCGGCTCGCGAGCCGCATGTGGCTCTTTCGATGTCAAGATGCGGCTCTCCAGTTCCATGCTCAAATAGTAACAGCTATATTACTTTATTTTCAAAACGCATGTTAGTGGCTCTTTAAAAAACTGGTAAATGTTGTCAATTGTAACTTTTGGCTCTTCGACCTAAAAACGTTTCCGACCCCTGATCTAGGTGGAAAATAAGTGATTAAATACGTAAGCCTGAAAAAAAAACGAAACAAAACAACGAAAGTATCGGCAAAAAGCCTTCCACGGGGAAGAAACATAGAGAACAAGAAGTAAATAAAATAAAACATATATATCATAAATGCAATGTGTGGTCCAAGCAGACATCAATCAGAAAATTGTTGATCTTAAAAAAAACTTGCTCACAATCCATATTCGGGGATCTTATAACTATTAAAATATTTAATTTTCAATGTGTAAAGATAAAAATATTAAGAGATAATAGGAGATCAGTAAAATGAGATATTTCGTTCATGACATAGCAATAAGTAAAATGAGATTTCATTGTCGGAATTTTAAGAATCCGTTTCAAATTGTACAATGTATTATTTAAAATAGATCTGTTACATATTAACTATTATATTATGAGAATAAAAACTGAATAGCGCATTATATTCCTGATCTATTTTAATGAGTTACTTACGTCGGGGTAAATGGCTCGATCGTCCTCCTGATTTCTACGCAGCACCGTTTGGTCCGTTGTGACAATTAAAGTTAAAGCGCACAGAGTCCAGCAGGCGCACAGTTTGGCGACAAAGTTTGGACCTACGGTCGAGCTCATCTTGCCACCGACTTGTCAACAAACAAACTATTGGAATTCTGAGACGCGGAGGATGGTGCCTGCTCCGAGTTGTAGTTTTTTCCCCAAGAGTTTCTCCCGATCCTCCTAGAGTGCACAGCTTAAATAAGTTCAGCGGCTCAGTGCTCTAAGGTTCTTTACTCCGTTATCGGAATCGGGGGGTTAATATTTTGAGGGATAGGGGTGCTCATATTTTTCTTTAAGATTACCCCCACCCGTAACCCTCCCCCACCCCCGCAACCCTCCCCTCACCAACAAAAAAAAACCTTTCGGCGTCACCCAAATTGCCACATTTCTCCCCGTTATGATCAGAAGACATTTGATGGCTTGACTTGATGGCGGTGGAAGTAAGGTTTCTACAGCATAGTTAGATTCGTTGCCGTGTGCAGTTCATTTCAAGACACATTGTCACGTCAGATAGTGTTGCTTTATGTTTATGGGTTGTTTTTGTCTTCTATTCTACTTGTTAAAGTGTGTTTAGTTTTGTTTTGTTTTTGCTGTTCTGTATTTTTTTTTAAATATAAGATGATTTAGTCTCTTTTTTTGTTTGTTTTTTGCCTTTCTTTTATTTTACTTATCTACTACGTTTGAAACAAATATTTCATTAGAGCTACCTTATTCAATTATCCCCCCCCTCACTTTTCCTTTTTTAACACTTTTTTCCCTTAAGTGTTTATGTGGCGCACGCACTCCCCATTCGTAATTTATTAAATCTACATGCACTTTAGCGTTGAAACCTTTAACCTAAAATATCACTAAAATAATACTATCGATGCTTCCTTACTATACAAAGCAACGATTCCTCTAAAAAACACTACGCCGCTGATCTCTGTTTCGATATTAACTTGTAATAACATCGACATATTAGATGAGTCCGATTACTAAGTTGCTATGTGGGACGTTTTCCTTGCCACCCGCCCCCCTTCCCCCATCAGCTTCCCTTTTCACCTCCAAGTTCTGACACAGGTGTGAAAATGAACACGGAAATCGCATTACCATTCAAAAGTCGTTTTCGGTAAGCGTGCGCATGCGCCAGCCGTCGGCCACTGAGGAGGAACGCTTCATTAGGAGTTTCTCCCCCCCCCCAACCCCAACCCACTCTGACCCCCCAACCACAGTAAACATTTTTTTTATCTTTTAAGAAAGGAAAAAGTAAATTAGGACTATGATGAGAAATAAGTCAATAGAAGCTGCAGGCTCCTGCACATAGTTTTTGTGTGCATTCATCGAGTTTTTATTTCTGTCTACTTTTAGTTTAAAATTAACTGTAGAATATTTGCCAAAATATTCCACTTTGAACCGTTATTAGTTGCCACCCGTTACATGGGCTACATATTAAATGCAAGAACCATTTCAATTTCAAGTTTTATATAATTTTTCTATAGCCTAAATTAATTTTATTTCCGCGAAAGAGAATTAAAAACTGTAAATGTAAATGAGGTAACGCTGCTGGGATCGTAAATGGTAAAAGAAAATAAATGATTTCGCAGTTCCTTTTATTCTGTTTGAAGATCAATATGAACAAAGACTTAAACGTGTCTAAGAAAATGACAATAAAACGTGAAACATTGCCAGAAACAAATCAAATTTTTAGGTTTATGATATAATTATTTTTGTTTTGTACAAGCTAAAATCACTATTTTTTAAAATTTATCTTTTTTTTCCCTTTAATAAAAAGAAAATCTGGCCATGAAATAAAGAACTGAGAGGTAAATCCAGTTGTCTAGCCTAGCGCACTTTCTTTCAGTATTTTAAAAGAACACATACATCTTGCGGACTCAAAAAAATCAAAAAACAGATTGCAGACAAGTATATGGATTGAACAGGAACCGTTGCGTGGCGAAAGAATGCAAACAACGGCAATAAAAAAAAATTCACTCATAAGGTCTACGCTTTTTACACTTTAAGGCATGCGAGCGTCATAATTTGTCTCGTTTCTTTGAGCACTCAAACTATAGAAGTCAGCATTAAAACAAAAAGTCTTAAAAAGACAATTTTTTAAAAAGTTATAGATATATCTACCCTAAAATTGGATGCTTGTCCAAAAGTATACTCCTGGGTCATGAGACTGTATTGCTTGGGAAAACTTTTTTTTCTTAAACTTAATTTTTTTCCTTTTTTCCTTAGAATTCTTTTTTTCCCCTTTAAAACTTTTTTTTTAAAATCCAAAATCTTAGCATGAGTGAAATATTTCATGACACTCAGGGGCAGAGTTGGGATGGCCAACATTTACATAAAATGATAAACGCAGCATTTTGTGCCTTCCTCTTGTACGTATAAATTAAATGTGATTACTTTCTCCGTCACTCGTGCTGACCTTTCGCCGCTTCCGCATACGAAAAAATATTTTTTATTTTATTTTATTCATAAACTTAGGTCAGACCAATTATCGAAGCAAATAGTCAACAATGAAAAGAAAGAAAATAACAATACATGTAACATGTTTTTCAATAGATCTTCTTTCAGACACTAAATAGTCGAAATATGGAAACATTCTTACAATGTATTACGATTACATAAATAAAGACAGGACAGAAGCGTAGATGAGCGTTTTATTGAGACAAGCTCTAAAGATGAATGATTATTAAATACTTCCTTTACGAAATACGTTTTATGCAGTTTTATTTCGCGTCGATGGAATTATTTATCTAAGAAAAAATGTTGGCTTTTCCAAAAAAATGGATATTAAAATTTTTTGTTTTAAATCTCGGTAATGGCACTTTCACTTTCATCTCCGCTGCCTTGCATCACCTCTGGAGAGGACACTCCAGCATCGCTGCAAGGTGTCGACAAAACACGGGAAGCAGCATTTACCGGTTCTAAGCCAAAGCTCAATTGACGTATAGAGCTAGGCGTCAGGGGCCACTTCCGATGGTGGGAGAGATTTCCAAGTCTCACTGGACAGCTACCGCCCGCCTCAAACTGGGAAGCCCCCAGTCAAATATGTGCTAACCTGTCATGGCCTGCCTTCTCCACTGGGTGCGTGGAGATTAGAGTAGCACTCAACAAGTGGGCCAAAAAGCCTGCACCAAGAAATACAAGAACGAAAAAGATGACTACAGCTCTTCGAATCGCTAGCTGGAACGTGAGGACTAAGTGTCGGCATCACTGATTACCTGCAGTCAATAAACGACATATGGAAAACAGGAATAATTGATTGAGAGCTAGACAGACTTAACATTGACAATGCATGCGTTCAGGAAACTAGGCCCCCAGGCAGTGGCTCACAAAAAGAAACAAATTACACCTTCTTCTGGCAATGCAGACCTATACAGGCGAACCAAGACAGCATGGTGTAGGTTTCGCAGTTAAGAACACCCTCCTACCATCCATTGAACCCCCGTCATCAGCCACGGAGAGGATCTAAGACTCAGAATAGCTGCAGCCCAGCACTCATTCTTAGTGCATACGGCCCAACTCTCTGTTCAACCCCGGAAGAGAATGACCGAGATTCTATGGAGCTTTAGACCAGACAATAGCCAGCATCCACAAAGATGAGGCAATCTACCTCCTAGGAGATTTCAATACTAGAGTGGGGAGCGACCAAGAAGCATGGCCCACATTCCTTGGTTTCTTTGGAAGGGGAAAGATAAATGAGAACGGACAGAGACTGCATGCTGGAACAGCCTGCTCACGAGGCTTCTGTGTAACAAACACCATCTGCAAGGATATGCACCAAGTATCTTGGAGACACCATTAATCGCGCCAATGGCACCAGCTGGACCTCATTATCACCAGGCTTGCACAACTGGCTAGCGTCCTACTCACCCGCAGCTATCACAGTGCCGACTGCGACACGGATAACTCCCTAGCAGCCAGCAAGGTACGAATAATGAGGAAAAACTCGTACAACACCAAGAAAAGGGGATGTGAACGCATCAACACCTTCTGCATGAAAGACCCCGTGAGAACGCAGCTGTTCACTGACAAAGTGCATAAAGGTCTATCAAAGACATCCTCATACGTCACCATTGACTCCAAATGGAAGCATCTCAGAGACACGATCTATACATCTGCGTTAAATGCCTTTAGAAAAAAATCTCCCAAAAACACGGACTGGTTTGATGCACTTTGGGACGAGATGAAACCTGTCACTGAAGCCAAAAGGAAAGCTCTACAAGGAAAAGCCTACACCCGACAGGCTGCATGCTTTAAAAACAGCCAAGTCGTATGCCCAAATATTCGCAAGTCAATGTGCCAATACTTACTGGCTTAACCTCTGCTCCAGCATACAGTCGGCTGCAGACATGGGCAATGCCAAAGTCATGTACGAAAATATATAAAAAGTAACTGGCCACTTGACGTCCAAAGTTGCCGCCCTAAAGTCCAAAAGTGGAGAAATTGTCCAAGACGAGCTTCTTTCGCACAGGACCTAAATAATGCAAATATAGTGACACTATAAAAGAACAAGGGCGACAGAAATGACTGCAATAACTATCGTGGCATCTCACTCCTTAGTATTTTAGGTAAGGCCTTTGCGCGTGTCATATTAACCCGATTACAGAGTTTAGCCTCCCGAATTTATCCAGAATCTCAGTAAGGTTTCCGGGCTGGTTGGTCTACCATAGACATGGTGTTCTCCATACGACAGCTCCAGGAAAAATGCAGAGAGCAACAGATGCCACTTTACATTGCCTTTGTGGATCTTACGAAAGCCTTTGATTTAGTCAGTAGCAACGGGCTATTCAAAATCCTGGACAAAATCGGCTGTCCCCCAACACCTAATCACCATCATCAGAGAGTTTCATGAAAATATGCAGGGCACAGTCAGGAGCTACGTCAGAAGCCTTTCCAGTCAGCAGCGGAGTTAAACAAGGTTGAATAATAGCACCAATACTGTTCGCAATATTCTTCTCTGTACTGCTTCGATACGCATTCAAGGATAGCACTGATGGAATCTGGTTAAACACCAGAGCTGATGGAGGACTTTTCAACACTGGACGCTTCCGAGCCAAAACCAAAACGACAGATGCCCTAATACGTAAGCTACTCTTTGCGGATGATGCGGCAATGACAGCACACACAGAAAATGGTTTGCAACAGCTCGTGTCAAGCTTCTCCAACGCCTGTAAAGAATAATGTCTGCAAATCAGCTTGAAAAAGGGCATACATCATGGCCCAAGACACGCGTTCTCCTCCTTCCATCAATATCGACAATGAAAATTTCGAGGTTGTGGACAGCTTCATCTACTTGGGGTCCAAAGTCTCCAATACACTGTCCATCGAGGACGAAATAAACAGTAGAATTGGCAAGGCAGCTGCCTTAATGGCTAAACTAAATAAACGGGTCTGGCAAAACACCAAGCTAACGGAGAAAACCAAACTGTGTGTCTGATCGAGCCTGCGTCATCAGTGTGCTGCTTTACGAGAGTGAGACATGGACCACTTACACATCACATGAGCGCAAGCTTAATAGCTTCCACTTGAGGTGCCTGCGTCGTATCCTTGGCATTAAATGGAAGGACAAAGTGCCAAATAGTGAGGTCCTGATGCGTGCCAATACCCAAAGCATGTTCTCAATCCTTAGTGAAAGACGCCTGAGAGGGCAGGACATGTAAAAATAATGAACCCTGGCCGCATCCCCAAGGACCTCCTATATGGAGAATTGGCATAGGGAAAAGGGAAGACAGGTCGCCCATGTCTACAATTTAAAGATTTCTGCCAAAGGGACATAGAAGCAGCCTGAATACACACAAGCGACTAGGACTGTAAGGCAGAAGACAGATCTACGTGGCGCACAGTTGTCAAGAGGGCGTCATAGTAGCCGAGGAGCCAAGGGTGGAGGAGGCTACAGACTGAAGAGCTAAGGAGAAAGGCCAAAACAATGGGAAGCACAGAACTCGTATGCAAAATCTGTGGAAAAGACTGTCACTCAAAGATAGGACTGCACAGCCACACGAGTAAATGCAACCCGAACCAACGGTGATGCACCATCGTCTTGCGAGACGGAAGGATGCCGACTTTCAGACAAACCATTTTTTAAAAGATCATACTACTCCCTGTCCTCTCTCTTATCCACGCCCCACGCCTTCGCAATATGTATAGTGGCCAATAGAATGTCACCCACGATGCCAACCACGATACCAATCTCGATACCAACCACGATATCAAACGCGATACCAACCACGATACCAACTACGATACCAACTACGATACCGACGACGATACCGACCACGATACCAACCACGATACCAACCACGATGTCAACTCAACGGAGACCAAACGAAATTGTAATCAGTACAATACTAAAGCTGGCAAAGAAAGCAGAAAGTCTGAAAGATCGTCTTCACCATTAACAAATGAAGAAAAAAAATCTCAGTGAGAAGTTGATTAGGCCGGAGATGGCATGAGAATGGTCGCTAGCTTCATTTAGGAAAGTCTTCGAGGTTTTCAAATGTACTCTTTCAGAGGAGTGGGGGGCTGGGGAGGAGAGGGGGGCTTTGGAATGAGGCTAATGGCGCATGAGTGAGGGCACAAGGGTCACCCACAGGAGAGTTTGGTCTATAAAACTCTCAGTGGCCTGGTATCGGGGGAACAAAAGTCATCTTTATTTTCATGCTCAGCAGAAGTGTGCAGTCTATGGACATTCGAGTGGCCCGAAATAACTGTCTATAAATCAGAGAGAGAGAGAGAGAGAGAGAAGAGCTCACTTCAACTGGAGTCATTTGATGCAATGAGCCGTTAACTGTTGACTTTATAACTGAGAATGTTAGGGTTATATATATATATATTTATATATATTTCTTTCATTCTCTCTCCATATATATGTATCAAAAATATCCGATTGAAAAATCTAAAAGTATCCGATTCAAGTATCTAAAAAAATCCGATTCAAGTATCTAATCAAAAAAACCGTAAAAACCCAAGTTTTTTACTATAAATCCTTTATGTACGAGAAGTAACTAAAAGAATGTTCATTATAATACGCAGCGCAAGACCATCCAAAAATACAACATTGTAGTTGTGTCGTAAAACATGTTTAATAGAATGCGCACCGATCAGGAATATGTTTATAAAAAGTGTTGTCAATAAAATACGCACCTTATTGCGCGACAGAAAGGTTGTTCAATATAATGCACACCCTTACACTCTATCTCAAAAAATAACATGATACATAGGAATAAATAAAATAATCTAAAAAATCAATAATTCAATTACGGTACATGTGATCGATCTGAAATTTTTATAAATTGTTTTTATCATCGGTACGAAACTGCCTGCAAAATTTCAGCTCGCTAGCTTATGAGGAAGTGGGTTAAAAATTGATAAAAAGTTTTTTCGACAAGCAAGCAATCAAGGGTTCAACCAGACACCACGAGTTAATATAAAGGATTTAAAATATCCGTTTCCAGTATATCTAAAAATATCTGATTCAGTATCTAAAAATATACGATTCAAGTATCTACAGTTTCCTTATTACAAATCACAAAATATTTAGATAGATTTTTTCCCCTTGCCTGTCTTCATTTTCCAAGGCACATCTGCCACTTTTTAAGAAGCATCAATAAAGCACACGTGCGTAACCTTTGAACTTGAAATGAGCTGCGCAATTGGTGCGCACTTTTAGACGTCTTGAATGGAGTTGAACCTATCATTATACAAAAATATCACTTTAAAAAAACAAAACATCTGTTTAATATTTATACAGTAGAGAGGAGGTCGGTAGATAATGAGGCAAGATGTTGAAGTCGCTCAAATAAGGAGTGTGTTTTTGGGTGGGTCGGGGGGGGGGAGGGTAAAAGGGAGGTAAAGTGACTGAGTGAGAGGGGGATAGAGAAAGAAAAAACTGAAAGAGATCAGGATGCCCAAAAAAATGCTTTGATGGACTCAGCGTATACAGACAGAGTTCTGTTATTTATGTTTGTTTAAAGGAACCTCGTCAAGACAGTGATCGGCTTAAGACGGGGGTGGGCAATCGTTAGGGGTCGCGGGTGACTTTGTGGTAGCGAATTTCAGAGGAGGGCCGCGCCTTTTTAAATAAACTGAAACAAAAGTGGTGGATTTATTAAATGTATTTCTTGTGATAATGACATAGTATCTACATTTCTAGCTGCTAGCTTATTTAATTATAGAATCGGGTTAATGAGATCCAAGCACCCTATCACGCATTTTACACATTTAAAAAAAAATTAGTTAATACATGAGGCAAAGCTCAGTTCTTGGCAGGTTTCCTGAATGTCTTGGCAGGCCACACAAAAATTTCTGTGGTAGGCCACATTCGGCCCTTGGGCCGCATTTGGCTCGCCGGCCGCGCTTTGCCCGCCCTTGGCTTAAGACATCGTCAAGGGATGTGATCAGTTTGAGACGTTTTCAATGAAGGTTATCAAGTTAAAACGTCACCAAATGAGGCGGTCATTATTTCTAGGTATATCCTGATACTCGATTATAAAAAAAAATTTGAAGAAACAATTACGCCAAACGGGGAATAAAATTGAGAAATGTCAGTGAGTATATCTTGCCATAAATCTAAGAGTCAAAATACCATTGTTTCAGAATTAAGTCCTTCAGTAAATTTAAACCGCATCAGGTCTTAGTCTTTGCGTCAATTTAAACCCATTTCTGTTCATTCTTCAGGTCTAAGTCTCCCCCCAATCCCCCCAGCCTCCCTTTTCACTCGCTCTTCTCCCCATACACTAGCCATCCACAATGTAATGACCATCAGTAATTAATGAATGGTCAAGCAATTTTGTTGTTTTTTAAAATGTTATTTTGACCCGAAATGCATTTGTTTGGTTTTTTTTGTTTTTTTAAGAAACATCGTCCGAAATTTGTCTGACCCGATATCTAAAGTTGAATGACCTTGTTTAGGTCAGGTGGTTCGTTTGCATTCCGCTGCACGACTCTGGGTAGAATCACGAAATTGTTTCCGGTCGAAGACCGCAAGGACCCTCCAAAAATATAATTGACATAGCTCTACAGAACGCTGCTCTCCGGATAACCCGACTCCTCACCTAGACTCGCATCATAAACACACGCTACTGTTCTGGTCTTCTCCTTCTACTCACCGGGTCCACACCTGGCTCAAGGTTACCACAGCGTTTAGCAAACTCCAGCTTCCCTCCCTCCCATGCACCCCGCCCTCAGTGCGGTTTGTCCTCTACCTGTTACCCCCTTCCCCCAACTTGAACTGAACCGTGGAGTGTTCGTATCTATAGCTGGGGTTGTGTGGTTATACAATCTAAGGGAAATGGAACATGCCGAAGGGGAGGGGGAGTGGGGTTCGAGTTGGAATGGCGAGGATTTCTCAGATCGTAAGGACACGCGTGAAAGCACCACAAGATGAGCCGACATTTGCAAGGATTCGACATAGATTATTGGGTGGAACGTCAATGTCAACACTCGAGACTCGAGGTGTATACATATATATAATATATATATATATATTTTTTAAACAATATAATTTGCAATGTCTGTCCGTGACGCTACTAATTTTAGAAAGCAGGGAAAACCAAATTACTGCATCAATGCATCAAAAGGTGTGCAAATTAAAGATGCGCTGTAAAATAATAATATTATATGACGTCATTGTTTTCGCTAATATTTTAATTTTGGAAAAGCCTTTTCAAAAGGGATCAATGTAAAAAGAGGATTTGATGATGGTTAATTATAAAATCAAAAAACAAAGATGGCGCCGTAGGCACCCTACAACCCCTATTATAAAATACTGTGTGTACATTTCAGAAAGTTTAATATTTCGTATTTATCAAACAAGAACAAGTTAGTTGGGCTTTTGAAAAAGGTCGGCGCCGTAGGCGCCCTAAAAAGTGCATTTTTTATAAAATAAATAGAGAGTGGGGGGCAGTAATCTCCTGGGTGTGCATGTGACCAGTTATACCTACATTCACTTTCCACGCTTACCCTCGGGTTTCAACCCAGCAAATTGCAGCACCCCGCACTCACGTAGATGGTTTCCTGATTTATGTCTATATCTTTTTTAAACGGCGTCACTTTCACAGACATCGTCCGTGGAGAGCCTCGCTTTGAGTTTCTACGGTCGCCAGGACAACGTTCGAGTTCAAAGGCCAAAGGGGGTCGTTTAGTTTCGTCTCAAGTGTACACATTTGTTAGAACAGCTATGAAATGTGGAACAAATTTAATTTTCATGGCGACCAAAGTGCCAAAGTGAGCTATCGCGGTGAACAGAAAGAAAAAAAACTTTAAGAGGGGAGAAAATCGGTTATAATAATATGGGTTAATTTTGAACAGTCTGGCGCCGTGAACTTTGAACATTCTTGTCGCATGTCATAAACTTGACAAATTCAGTTTAAATTGAGGTTTAAATGATTTGTGTTGTTTGTGTTGTTGTAATTGATATTCAGACACTTCCTATCAACTTGAACGTTGTTTATTTTGTCAACTTTATTTTTTCAAGACGCCATTCACCAATTTCTTCGCATCCTAGTAGAGCTGAAATTCAGTTACAGGGTCAAATCTTGCCAAACAAGCTACTGGTGTCTCATTAAAATGTCGGTTGGTCTTCCAGAAGTTAATCTGGGTTTACAGGCATGTCAAATTCAGAGACGTAACTGTAAAGGTTGGTGTCACACCCCCCCCCTTTTCACGATTTACCCCATAGACCTCCTCCGAGTCTGCCTGTGCCAAATAAAGGAAACATACAGAATTTTACATTTTGGTGTCACCCCTTGTGGTGGTGTCACCCGGTGCCGTCCGCACGCTCCGCACTCTCCTAGTGACGCCTCTGGACACAATTTTACGTTTCGTCCGCTTAACTCCTTCAGCTGAACTAAGTTAAATAATGAGATGATTTTTTTTAAAACCTGGGTTTAATAGTAATGTATCCAATCACGCCATTTGTCCAGCTCGCTGACGACCAGTTGGTCTCTGTCCCTTTACATTGAATCGTTCATTAGAAGCCGATAAACAAGTGTGCAGCCCGGCGGCAACATGGGCTAAAAAAAATTTGTTGGTCCTTCATAACTGCCAAGTAAAAGTGCATGTGAACAAAATTGTGAAAATTGCGCGATTATAGAATTTAAAGGTCATGGTCATGAAACGATAAAACTAAATAAACTGATACATTAAATAAAACTAGTTGACCTTCAAGAGTTAAATATTAAATGTTTTATGAGAGTCACGAGAGGCTAAAAAAAAGACTTTTAAAGAAAAGTATTGTTCATTCATTTAGTTTATTTATACTAAATTATACTTGTGCTTGAAAATAAAGCTTTGTCTTTAAAATTTAAGAGCCTAGGGGCCGTCCATAAATGACGTCACCACCTAGGGGGGAGGGGGTCACACTTTTGTGACGATGCGTGACGATGGGGAGGGAGGGGGGTGGAAGAAATGTGACGTCACATCAAAGGGGTAACTTTAAATAAAACTTCCACTGAAATATTTGGTCGCCTACAATTTATTTAATGACTTTTTGTTTCTTTTTTTTTAAATCAGTGCTTCTCAATGTGCCGGTCGGTAGGCCATCAGACGCTGGTTGGCGTGAGCTAACAAGACACGAAAATTAAATCTAATTATAATCCTTAAGTTTGAGAATCCAAAAGATAACGTATGAAATTGTTACACTGCGTCGTTTGATGTTGACATCAAAGCATTTGTGATGTAACCGCAGCTCCGTTTGGTTCTCTCAGGGCAGGAGTTGAACTTTTTTGCCCGTTACCCCAAAATACACAAGTTTATGTGTGCGTTACAACACCCAGACTCTAGAACCTGCTCACATGACTCGGGGATTTGGGGACAGCGTCGTTGGCCCCCCTCCCCCGAAAATGCTACTGGTGAGTTTTACAAGCATGACACGTGTCTAAAAATGATCTGAATAGGATTATGTGTAGATATTTTAAGTCAAAACGACATGGAATATCATTTTTCTTTAAAAGGGGAGGGGGAGGGAATCTATTTGATAGAATTAAAAACGTTTTAAGTTTGATATAATTTTTCGAATGGTTTTTGGTCAAACGCCCCTGGCCATTCTAGTCTTCTAGAATCTAGATATAATGGTAAATGAGCCCATTTAAAATTAGTCAAGTATTCATTAACTTTATTGAATGCATCAAATTCTTGACATCGCAATTCGAGAGGACCACAAAACAACGTTTTCTTCTTAGCTCAGTTTTTAAGGCATTAATTTTAAATATCACAGAAAGGATACGTGATACAGACAATTCATGTGGCTTAAGATTATTGTTACTCGTGTCAATATAAATGAAAGTATGGTAGATTTAGGTGTCTTCGTGTAGTACTTAGGTTAGAAATCTACATAGTTGTCAAATTTTAAAAAAATGCATTTTCTGGAAGGAACCGGTTCAATAATGGGCATATGTTCCAAGCGTACTACACGTACACATGACGTATTTTAATATATCTAGTGGATTGTAGTGGATGTTATATGTCCCAAATGAGTCTGCAATACCCCCAAGAATTCTCCTTTTTGACCCCAGATGAGGATATTTACCGTCTGTTCGCCGACCTCTTTCTTACGGGTTGCCCGTCAGTCAATTGAGGGATTTTTAAAAATACATTTTTAAAATGTTATTTTAAAAATATTTTTAAATATTTTTTTTCTAAACAAAGACGTTAACCGTGATGATTAATAGTCAATGTTTAATTTGTATGCATTAAAATAAAATATAATCTAAGGATGTTAACACAGTTCGTTTTCTGAAGGCCAGTTAAACGTTTTTTAAAAATGCTTCACACGGATTACGATATTACAATGTAGATTTTCACTAAATAAATAATAAATACTTAAATGACAATAAACGTGATTTGAAACATACTTATTTTCAAATAGAAAATAAAGGTTTTTTTGGTTTTTTTTGGGGGGATACCCTTTGGGGGGGGGGGGGGGCGGGGGCAAAAAAAAGAACAAAGGGAAGGGGGGGGGGGGGGGCAACAATAGCCATAAAAAAAACACAAAACATAAACAAAAAAAAAGGGGGGGGGGGGGGGGGGTGGTTTTTTTTTGTTTACGATAAAAAATATTGGGTTATTAGGGGTTTTTTGTGTAGTTATTTTATTAGTTGATTTTTTTTTTTTTTTTATTATGTTTTTTTATTATTTTGTTTTAATTGGTTATGGTTTTCAATAACAAATTTTATTTGTTTATTTAATTGAATTTTA